>WNWK01011354.1:0-64946 GCA_009830355.1 Cherax destructor
CAATCCCTGGTTTCCTTGTCACTGTCTATGTGAGCTTAAAATTACTATCAGTTGAATTATTATTGTATGTATGGATTATTATTGTATGTATGTGTGTGTGTATATGGTTTAAGAGGGAGGAGAGAGGATGTTCATATCAGCTTTCAGAAGGTGTGAAACCCTTGTGCTGTGTTTGTATGCCCACGCATCTATGTTTGTGTCCCAGAAAATACTCCTCACTTCTATTTACTAATACTTATATTTATATTTACTTATATTTACTAATACTAGTAAATCTAAAAGTTATGATACTCTACTCAGCTCTACAGTGCCTAACCCCGTGTGTGTGTGTGTGTTTTATTTTGGGTTGTGTTTGATGTCCCTCACTAGTTTCCCACACATTCATCAATCCTATCTCCACCTTATCAATGTTGTTTTTACTCTAGTTCAGGTAATAGCTGGCAGGAGTGAGTGACCCTTAGCTACCAGTGTCAGAGACCAGTACTTCCGACACAACATGCAACCAAAACTAGGCGAGTGTACTTGCGGCTGGCAGTGGTGGTGGACAAGTTCTGCTTCTCCTCCTTGTTGTCGTACTGCATTGACCTCTAAGACTTTCTTCGAAATCCTTCACCCATGATAAAGTATATCCATTTATACTCATACACCACACGTTCCTCAAGTATTTTCACTTTTGTAAATTACTCTTCACTTTTGGTACGTTACACTTATTTATAATGATACCCAACCTATGACGTCACCACTTCCTGGGAGGCCTACTGCCTGCCACCTTCCCTGGTTATATTTTTTTGTTTTTGTTTTTCTTTTCTTCGTTTTCTTGTTAACTTGGTCACTCTCGCTGTATACTACCCACATGTTGCTTGTTAACCAACCTCTTAACTCTTGACCTTTAACTTTCGTCACTCGCTTTATACTTCGTATATATATTTGTACCCGTGTGGCAACAGTGCCTGCTAGGCCTCAAACGATTTGGCACTTTCAAATTTTCTTTTGTAATTTCAGGCTTTCTCTCGCATTTTTTTTAGTTAATATCTTTGGTTATCACTTGTAGGGTTGTTCACTGACCCTGTCACTACCACTGGCTTCTCTAGCAGCTAATGTACCACCTAAAAACACTAAGATTCACGGAGCCTTGTGTCCCACTACACTCTAACGCACCTCTCAGTGTGTGTGTGTGTGTATGTGTGTGTGTGTGTGTGGGTGTGTCGTGCCGAATACGTAAAATTGGTCAGTTAGCAAGAACTCACTTAAAATTTAGTCCTTTATAAAATTTTCTCTTACACGTTTAAAGTTATATATATTTTAAAATTTATGTTAATGTAAAATTTAATAATTTTGTACTAGAAGAACCTTAGAAAACTTACATAACCTTATTATAACAAGCGCAATTTAATTCAGACTAATCAAACTAAATATATTTTAGATAAGAACACAATAATTAATAATAAACAATTACAATGAAATATACTTTTTTTTCGTAAGGTTCAGAATGATTTTTGCGAAATTATTGCATTCACAAATTTTTTCTTGCCTTATTTGGCAAGAAAGGCGATGCTATTTAAGCCAAAATAGCAAGTTTTACCTATTCGGCACGACATTTATTAAGGTTCAGAATGATTTTTGCGAAATTATTGCATTCACAAATTTTTCTTGCCTTATTTGGCAAGAAAGGCGATGTATTTAAGCCAAAATAGCAAGTTTTACCTATTCGCACGACATTTATATATATTATATATATATATATATATATATATATATATATATATATATATATATATATATATATATATATTTATATATATTTATATATATATATATATATATATATATATATATATATATATATATATATATATATATATATATATATATATATATATATATATACATATATAAACTTTATTTCAAGACAAAATACATTGACAAGAATACAATAGGGAGTAAAACAACATATATAACAACTCAGAGCTACATGTCAAATACTTCGTCCAGCTCCCCGGCAGTGGGCCGCGATATATATATATATATATATATATATATATATATATATATATATATATATACAAACACTGATCTCTGGCCGACGGAGACTGCCCTGAACCTTGGACAGGAACGCAGTCTTTCCAACGTACCACACTGGACCAATACCTTGGCATCCAGCTCACGCTAGACGTTGATCCAAGGCACCCAGCTTTCAGGCAGGTGGCTTACAGCTTTCATCTCATCCCTGCGTGAGCTGGATGCCAAGGTATTGGTCCAGGTGGTACGGTTGGTAAGCACTGCGTTCTGTACAAGTCGTAAGTTCCGTCGCCAGAATCAGTGTTTGTGAATATTTCGCCTGCTCTTGCGAATTCCTAGCATATATATATATATATATATATATATATATATATATATATATATATATATATATATATATATATATATATATATATATATATATTAAATTTAGCCTCATCAATGTTTTTTGTCCTTTTTTTCACATAGAAAGATGCTAATGCATTCTGAAAAATCTTTAGGGATTTTGAAAATATTAACGATTTATAAAAAAATAATTTAAAATGAATAAATGAATGTAAATGGGAACAGTACCAGAGTTGTGGGAGATAACTGATAAGAAACTCATTACATATATTTACGAAAATCCCTGAAAAAAAGATAATGTCGTATGGTACAATTTGTGATAAATCATTAGAGATGCGAGTAAATACAAAATAATGATTAATAATTACCAACTCAAATTCAAATATTTATTTATTTGCGTAGAAATGCGTAGTTTACATGTAACAAAACATTGTTAAGCACAAAAAACTCATTAAAATGCATGAACATTTCAGGAGTTTCGGTGATTCAGAGCGTCTGTTGCAGTGTGTTGCAGTGTGTTGCAGTATGTTGCAGTGTGTTGCAGTGTGTTGCGGTCTGTTGCAGTGTGTTGCGGGGTGTTGCAGTGTGTTGCAGTGTGTTGCAGTCTGTTGTAGTGTGTTGCAGTGTGTTGCAGTGTGTTGCAGTCTTTTGTAGTCTGTTGCAGTGTGTTGCAGTCTGTTGCAGTCTGTTGCAGTGTGTTGCAGTGTGTTGCAATGTGCGGTCCAGGATGTTTAACAATTATTGGGGAAAGTAATGAATTAATTCCCGTATCTCTTATCATTTACAATAATAAAAAAAAATATTTCCATGAAATATGTAAATTAAAAGACAAGGTGGAGAAGACAACAGTGTTGGAGAGGACTCAGACCAGAGTCACGTAGCCTAAACAACAGTGTTGGAGAGGACTCAGACCAGAGTCACGTAGCCTAAACAACAGTGTTGGAGAGGACTCAGACCAGAGTCACGTAGCTTAAACAACAGTGTTGGAGAGGACTCAGACCAGAGTCACGTAGCCTAAACAACAGTGTTGGAGAGGACTCAGACCAGAGTCACGTAGCCTAAACAACAGTGAGAGAGAGAAGAAGAGAGAAGAAGAGAGAGGAGAGAGAGAGAGAGAGAGAGAGAGAGAGAGAGAGAGCGAGACATACTCAAGAACTAAATACTTAACAAATAATATTGTGGGCGAGACTAGACAGAAGCCAACGCTCCACCAGGTCTTACGCCACTAACTTCCAGACGCCTCTGGGGTGGTGACTCCCGCTACCGGATATACAAATATTGTTTCACAATACATTTCATTAAATAGTGTGTAATATATATTAAGAATTTAAAGCAACTGAATATGTGTAACGTTTATGTTATCGAAGGATGTATATGATATTAGTTATTTCCCTAATGTGGTTCCAGGGATGATTGCTCCAGATTTTCTTTATTAGCATATTTTCTTATGTATGAATTGTTAAATTTACGGGAAGTACTAAATGCGCCTGGGAAAGGGAGGTTATCAGAATTGATCCAAAGATAAATGCGTGGGAACAGTGGAACCCGTGGAACCCGTTGGTCCTGTGGGTCCCGTGAGTCCCGTGGAATTCGTGGGTCCCGTGGAATTCGGGGGTCCTGTGGGTGACGTGGAATCCGTGGGTCCCTGGAACCCCTGGAACTAGTGGGTCCAGTGGAACCCGTGAGTCCCGTGGGACCATGGAACCTGTGGGTCCTGTGGGACCCGTGGGATTTGTGGAACCAGTGAGTCCCAGGAACTTGAGTTTCGTGGTTGTGGGTCCTGTGGGTCCCGTTGAATCCGTGGGTCCTTGGAGCCCCGTGGGTCCTGTGGGACCCGTGAATTTTTGAAACCTGTGATCCCTGGTATCTGTGGGTCCCAAGGGACTAGTGGAACATATGGAATCTGTGGGTCCTGTGGGACCCGTGGGTCCCGTGAATCCGTGGGACCAGTGAAATCCGTGATGCCCATGGATCCCTTGGAAACTGTGGAACCAGTGGATCGAATAGGACCAGTGACTTGATTGGCAGCACACTCAGCTCACACCCAGAATGTCCATGGTTCGATTCCCGGAATGGGTGGAAGCGGTGGGCATGTTTCCTAAAACCTGCTGCCTCTGTTCACCTAGCAGTAAGTAGGTACCTGGGTGTATTATATCTACCAGTGTATGACACAAGGTGTATTGTACCTACTAGTATATGACACAAGGTGTATTATACCTACCAGTGTATGACACAAGGTGTATTATACCTACCAGTTTATGACACAAGGTGTATTATACCTACCAGTGTATGACACAAGGTGTATTATACCTACCAGTGTATGACACAAGGTGTATTATACCTACCAATGTATGACACAAGATGTATGACACAAGGTGTATTATACCTACCAGTGTATGACACAAGGTGTATTATACCTACCAATGTATGACACAAGATGTATGACACAAGGTGTATGACACAAGGTGTATTATACCTACCAGTGTATGAGAAAGATACATATGTAACGGTACCAAATTTTTATTAGATCCCTCGATCACACAGAGCTTTATTAGACTAATATTTCGTTCAGTGGAGCTTTATTATACTAATATTTCGTTCATTAGGAGCTTTATTATACTAATATTTCGTTCAGTGGAGCTTTATTAGACTAATATATTGATCACCGGGAACTTTATCAATAAAATATTTCTCTCAACAGGTGTTCTGCTTTATTAATTCAATATTTTTGTCACCTCGCGCTTTATCAATCCAGACTTTCGCTCAGCAAATCTTTACCTTCCAAATGTTTTGTAAAGAAGACCTTTATCACGTTAGTGTTTCGCTCATCTGGAGCTTTATTTTCCCAGTTGTTCATAACAGGAGCTTTATCAATCCAGTAATTTATAAATCATTGGACTGATACAGTTCCCGTAGCTCGATCGCTAGCTCACTCAGCTCACACATGAGGTCCGGGGTTCGAATCTCCTCCGGTATGGCTGGAAAACATTAGAGACGTGTTTCCATAAGACACCTGCTGTCCCTGTCAGTGTTCACCCCATCAGTTTAAAGTGGGTACCTGGGTGTTAGTCGAAATGCTCAGCATAACAAGCGGCTTTCTATATGGTAGTATGGCATTGATGTCAGCTAGGCCTGTATACCTTGTGCTTGTACTTATAGTAAATAAAGATATAATTATTATTACTTGTTATGATTATTATTATTATTATTTAATGTTTACAAATAAAAGAATCTCTTCGACGCTCACGTGTTTTTCTTATACTACAGTAGAATATCCCGGGAATGTTTGGGAATATTTTGTCAGGAAAGATTAGCTAAAACTGTGAAAATTTTCGTGCACTTGTAATTCTTCCGACAGTTTCAAAAATTTGCTGCCGCAGAACTGTATTGTAGATATTCTAGAGTGGGGTTCGCACGTCCCCGTAGACTTCTGTTAGAAGGAAGGTGTGGGGGACTCACAGCCACGTACCTGCCTTGTTAGAAGGAAGGTGTGGGGGACTCACAGCCACGTACCTGCCTTGTTAGAAGGAAGGTGTGGGGACTCACAACCACGTACCTGCCTTGTTAGAAGGAAGGTGTGGGGGACTCACAGCCACGTACCTGCCTTGTTAGAAGGAAGGTGTGGGGGACTCACAGCCACGTACCTGCCTTGTTAGAAGGAAGGTGTGGGGGACTCACAACCACGTACCTGCCTTGTTAGAAGGAAGGTGTGGGGGACTCACAACCACGTACCTGCCTTGTTAGAAGGAAGGTGTGGGGGACTCACAACCACGTACCTGCCTTGTTAGAAGGTGTTGGGACTCACACCGCAGCTCCCGCAAGTATTGGGGACTCATGGTCTTGTACCCACCTAATGAAAGTCAGTGTACGTACCATAATTTTAAGTTCTAAGGACTATGAATTATTTCAATTGTGCTGAGTTTTTTAATTAAAAGTAATGTATTTAAAAAAAGAGCCTCCAAGGAGCCCCGCTACCTAAATGAAGTTTTTGAAACACTATAAATATTTTTAAAATAAGTATAAAAAGAGCTTTAATATAATGTGCTACTCTGCATAATGCATCCCCAAAAAGTTGCAAGTGGTGCCACCTCTAAATTAATATTTTGGAAAGCCGTATGTGCTTCTAAAACCAATATAGTATACCTTTAAGAGGGTGAGTCACATATCATATTGTAACCAAAAATAAATCCCCCTCGATTGATCAGGTTCCTTATAACTGCTGTCCCAGCCCACCTAGCTGTATCAATTGCTGTCCCAGCCCACCTAGCTGTATCAATTGCGTGTCCCAGCCCACCTAGCTGTATGTACCGGGTGATGGTAGAATACAGTCGATCGCGTCTTGAGGAAGAGAACAAAAGGATCCGAATGGATTTAAGCCCCACTAATTGACTTTCTTGGGATGTCCTGGGTTACTAAACTTTCTAATAATCCGATTAAGACCTTCTTTACACTTGTAGGTTACATGTGTCTGTAGGTTATATACCAGACGTACAAGACAAATTGGCGTAAAACATATACGCAAGCTTATAAAAGCCACTATATATTAGAGCAGAAGAATGAAGAACTTGACCAACGAATCATCATGTATATCTTAAACGTGCTATTAAAGTGAATTATCAAGTAAATGAAAAAAGATAAGATAATATCGGAAGACATTTCTGACCCAATAGTTTTTGACTGGGACGAAACTAAATTTAAAGAGCAGCGTTTACACCCAACGTAAATTTCTGATCATATTTTACTTTAGGCTTCCCTCTTCCTCACTTCCTCCTCCTTCCTGTTAGGAAGTATTTCTTCAGTCATAGAGTTGTCAGGAAGTGGAATAGCCTAGAAAGTGACGTAGTGGAGGCAGGAACCATACATAGTTTTAAGACGAGGTTTGATAAAGCTCATGGAGCAGGGAGAGAGAGGACCTAGTAGCAATCAGTGAAGAGGCGGGGACCAGGAGCTATGAATCGACCCCTGCAACCACAAATAGGTGAGTACAACGACACAGACACCGCCACCATCCTCCTGCTTAAAGAGAGAAAAAACAAACTTTATACAGGTATATTTATTTGTATATGAAGTTGTTAATTGCTAAGAAAGATTTCTGCTGAAATGATTAAAATACTAGAAAGAAGATATATTATTCCTGATTCTTAAACACTATATCCTAACGCAGAAACATGTTATGCATTAAATTTGTTATTAAATGTTCTAATGAACAAATTGAACATGACCAACTAACCTGCTGCCGTGTCAAATTTAAGGTATGTTGATGATATATTGATTCAGTACCAATGATATGACAAAAAATATTCTGGCAGTGAAACAATGTGACACAGAATGCAGAAAGTGGGATGTGTAATATGCGTGTTAAAAACAAAAGTATTCTTCCATGTTTTAAGGAATAAAGAGAAGGTTCAAAACTAACAATTATTAAATGGCTATCGTGTAAATATTTCAGGAAAGAAAACAATAAGAAGCAAATATTAAACTTAATAAAACAAAACTGAAATAGTATGGAGGTGGAGCATCAGTGTTGTCATAACAGAGGATGTACATGAGAGGTGGATCATCAGTGTTGTCATAACAGAGGATGTACATGAGAGGTGGAGCATCAGTGTTGTCATAACAGAGGATGACATGAGGTGGAGCATCAGTGTTGTCATACAGAGGATGAACATGAGAGGTGGAGCATCAGTGTTGTCATAACAGAGGATGAACATGAGAGGTGGAGCATCAGTGTTGTCATAACAGAGGATGCATGAGAGTGGATCATCAGTGTTGTCATAACAGAGGATGACATGAGAGGTGGAGCATAGTGTTGTTATAACAGAGGATGTACATGAGGTGGATCATCATGTTGTCATAACAGAGGATGTACATGAGAGGTGGAGCATAAGTGTTGTTATAACAGAGGATGTACATGAGAGGTGGATCATCAGTGTTGTCATAACAGAGGATGTACATGAGAGGTGGAGCATAAGTGTTGTTATAACAGAGGATGTACATGAGAGGTGGATCATCAGTGTTGTCATAACAGAGGATGTACATGAGAGTGGAGCATCAGTGTTGTCATAACAGAGGATGTCATGAGAGGTGGAGCATCAGTGTTGTCATAACAGAGGATGTACATGAGAGGTGGAGCATCAGTGTTGTCAACAGAGGATGTACATGAGAGGTGGAGCATCAGTGTTGTCATAACAGAGGATGTACATGAGGTGGAGCATCAGTGTTGTCATAACAGAGGATGTACATGAGGGTGGAACATCAGTGTTGTTATAACAGAGGTTGTACATGAGAGGTGGAGCATCAGTGTTTCTAACAGAGGATGTACATGAGAGGTGGAACATCAGTGTTCTTATAACAGAGGATGTACATGAGAGGTGGAGCATCAGTGTTGTCATAACAGAGGATGTACATGAGAGGTGGAACATCAGTGTTGTTATAACAGAGGATGTACATGAGAGGTGGAACATCAGTGTTGTTATAACAGAGGATGTACATGAGAGGTGGAGCATCAGTGTTGTCATAACAGAGGATGTACATGAGAGGTGGATCATCATCAGTGTTGTCATAACAAAGGATGTACATGAGAGGTGGATCATCAGTGTTGTCATAACAGAGGATGTACATGAGAGGTGGAGCATCAGTGTTGTCATAACAGAGGATGTACATGAGAGGTGGAGCATCAGTGTTGTCATAACAGAGGATGTACATGAGAGGTGGATCATCAGTGTTGTCATAACAGAGGATGTACATGAGAGGTGGAGCATAAGTGTTGTTATAACAGAGGATGAATATCAAGTGAGAGGCATGGATACATCAGTGATAAAAATGTACATTTCAATAACAGAGGATGTACATGAGAGGTGGAGCATAAGTGTTGTTATAACAGAGGATGTACATAGAGTGGGATAGTTGTCATAAAGGAGTCAGAGATACAAGTGTTGTCATAACAGAGGATGTACATGAGAGGTGGAGCATCAGTGTTGTCATAACAGAGGATGTACATGAGAAAGGATCGAGGAATGAGATGAGCATCAGTGTTGTCATAACAGAGGATGTACATGAGATGGACATCAGTGTTCATACAGAGGATGTACATGAGAGGTGGAGCATCAGTGTTGTCATAACAGAGGATGTACATGAGAGGTGGAGCATCAGTGTTGTCATAACAGAGGATGTACATGAGAGGTGGAGCATCAGTGTTGTCATAACAGAGGATGTACATGAGAGGTGGAGCATCAGTGTTGTCATAACAGAGGATGTACATGAGAGGTGGAACATCAGTGTTGTTATAACAGAGGATGTACATGAGAGGTGGAGCATCAGTGTTGTCATAACAGAGGATGTACATGAGAGGTGGAACATCAGTGTTCTTATAACAGAGGATGTACATGAGAGGTGGAGCATCAGTGTTGTCATAACAGAGGATGTACATGAGAGGTGGAACATCAGTGTTGTTATAACAGAGGATGTACATGAGAGGTGGAACATCAGTGTTGTTATAACAGAGGATGTACATGAGAGGTGGAGCATCAGTGTTGTCATAACAGAGGATGTACATGAGAGGTGGATCATCATCAGTGTTGTCATAACAAAGGATGTACATGAGAGGTGGATCATCAGTGTTGTCATAACAGAGGATGTACATGAGAGGTGGAGCATCAGTGTTGTCATAACAGAGGATGTACATGAGAGGTGGAGCATCAGCGTTGTCATAACAGAGGATGTACATGACATAGCTCAGAAATATTGTAGACTATGCTACCACTGTACATCTGACTCTTGATAAAACTAGCTAAAAGAGTTCTAGCAGATTTAAATTAAAGGTATGAGAAATACTCTAAGCTGCTCTAGCAAGGCCATTCATTACCGTCAAGCTATAATAAAATGTGACATTTCAAAGAAATTGTTACTAAAATGGTAATGAGTTAAATATATTATTCATAATAGGAATATTGTCTAGTAAAGATTAGGGAAGACAAGATGATAAATTAGACACATGTGCAACACTTGGGTATCTCTACTGTAGAAACGTTTCGCCACACAGTGGCTTCATCAGTCCAATACAAAGAAGAATGATGAAGATCAGAATGAGTTTGAGGGAGTCAGTCCCTCAGCCTGGAGTCGATTTAATCAGTCCATTAAGATCAATGGACTGATTACCTCAAAAACCTTCTGATCTTCACCATTCTTCTTTGTAATGGACTGATGAAGCCACTGTGTGGCGAAACATTTCCCTAATAAAGATATAGAAGAGTTGCACATGTTTCTAATTTGAGAACCTGTCGGTTCTTTGAACCATTTATCTACAGCGGGAAAACATTTAAAACGTGAATTCTGTTGATGTGTATAATAATGAACTTGTACAGCGAACTCATAGCAGGAAACCTAATAGTCACCAGTAAAGACGAGTTACCCTTAAGTAAAGTAAAGTAAAGACGGTTACTCTAACTCTAAATAGTAGCCGATAGTTTCTTAGTCATTCAGGACAATTTATAAGAATTCATTATACTAAACCTAATTAGTTGTCCTCAGATTAGCTACCGAAGTTGAGAAAAAAAACCCGACTTGGCAGCTTTTCAGACTCAGTATCAGACTCAGTATCAGACTCAGTATCAGACTCATTATCAGACTCAGTATCAGACATGGTTGGTTTAACTTACGTAAATATCAGTGTTGATGTAGACGAAATGGTAAACATATATATTGAATTGAAAAAATATTTATTGGTACCATCGCTTTTTAATATCATAAGGAATGAGAAAGCTGATGAAATAGCAGGAATATGAACAAGGGAGGGTAAAGGGCGTAGGGGCGTCCTACAAAGGGTTGAAGTGAGGAGGTAAAAGCGGTTTTGAGTGCTAAGGGCTTGGACATTTAACAGATTTCACGTGTTTTGGAGTAAGGCAACATTTTTGTTGGAATTCAAGGAAAAAAATGTTTGGCGGAGTTGAGCACTGGGAATGTGAAATACAATTCCTGTACACTGAAGGAGTGGGGATGCTGTAGTACAGAGAGTCATCTGATCTGTCATCTCAGCACGCTTCTGAAAAGACAGTGATTGAATGAATAACAGTGAAGGCATTTCCTCTTTTTCGAGTTATCTTACCTAGAAGGGAGACCCCGATGTGTTAAAAAAATAAACATAAAAAACAGACTACCTCAATAGTTTATTTTAAGAAGAGATAAAGTTTGTCTCGTGGCTGTCATCATCAGCTGTCTCACCAGTGGCTGTCATCATCAGCTGTCTCGCCAGTGGCTGTCATCATCAGCTGTCTCACCAGTGGCTGTCATCATCAGCTGTCTCACCAGTGGCTGTCATCATCAGCTGTCTCGCCAGTGGCTGTCATCATCAGCTGTCTCGCCAGTGGCTGTCATCATTAGCTGTCTCATCAGTGGCTGTCATCACTGCTCCAGTGGCTGTCATCATCAGCTGTCTCACCAGTGTGTCATACGTCTCACCAGTGGCTGTCATCATCACTGTCTCACCAGTGGCTGTCATCATCAACTGTCTCACCAGTGGCTGTCATCATCAACTGTCTCACCAGTGGCTGTCATCATCAACTGTCTCACCAGTAGTCCTGTCTACAAGAGTTTAAGTCTCAGTATTGTTTATATGCTGCACATTACCATAAGTTCGTTTAAGTGTGCAGTATATTTATAGTGAGTGTTGCTTATTGTGATGTATATAGCTAGATGTTACTACACGTGCATAAGGTGTGAGAATGACTTTTATCATTTTTGACACCTTCAATAATTCACTTGATGTTTTTAAATTTCCATATATGCCTTATTTTCATATTTACTTATGATCTACATTTCCCATCATCCATTTGTAATTTTCTTGTGGTTATGTGTCGTACAGTTTAGAAATAAACATCTTTGTTATTTGGTATAAATGTTGTGAGGTGTTAATGTTGTGAGGTATTAATCTTGTGAGGTATTAAGTTGTGAGGTATTAATATTGTGAGGTATTAATGTTGTGAGGTATTAATATTGTGAGGTATTAATGTTGTGAGGTATTAATATTGTGAGGTATTAATGTTGTGAGGTATTAATGTTGTGAGGTATTAATGTTGTGAGGTATTAATATTGTGAGGTATTATTATTGTGAGGTATTAATATTGTGAGGTATTAATATTGTGAGGTATTAATGTTGTGAGGTATTAATGTTGTGAGGTATTAATGTTGTGAGGTGTTAATATTGTGAGGTATTAATATTGTGAGGTATTAATATTGTGAGGTATTAATATTGTGAGGTATTAATATTGTGAGGTATTAATATTGTGAGGTATTAATATTGTGAGGTATTAATGTTGTGAGGTATT
Organism: Cherax destructor; assembly: GCA_009830355.1. Classification (NCBI taxonomy): domain Eukaryota; kingdom Metazoa; phylum Arthropoda; class Malacostraca; order Decapoda; family Parastacidae; genus Cherax; species Cherax destructor. Next base: position 12,687 of record WNWK01011354.1, read on the forward strand.
AATGTTGTGAGGTATTAATGTTGTGAGGTGTTAATATTGTGAGGTATTAATATTGTGAGGTATTAATATTGTGAGGTATTAATATTGTGAGGTATTAATGTTGTGAGGTATTAATGTTGTGAGGTATTAATGTTGTGAGGTATAATTATTGTGAGGTATTAATATTGTGAGGTATTAATATTGTGAGGTATTAATGTTGTGAGGTATTAATGTTGTGAGGTATTAATGTTGTGAGGTATTAATGTTGTGAGGTATTAATATTGTGAGGTATGTTAGCAGATGTATGAAGAATATTTTTTGAACACCCACCCAGGTGAAATTTAGCTTCATCAACTTAACGTTGTTTAAATTATTATTTCTCCACAGACTCTTTTATCACCATCATTAATAGTCTTTCAATATTACAGCCATCATCACTTGTATTGTCATCACTATCACATTCATCATTATCACAGCCTTCATCATCACAAGTATCACCATCATAGTCTTCACATTCATCACCATCACATTCATTATTGCAATCATCACCATCACAGTCATCACAATCATTATCACATTCATCACCATCACATTCATCTTTGCAATCATCACCATCACAGATATTACGATCATTATCACAATCATCACACAACATTCATTCCTTTTACATTCATCACCATTACTTTTCTCACGATAATCACTATCGTACATTGCCATCACAAATCATCACCATCCCAGGTGTAATCATCACGTCACCATCACATTCCTCACAATTATCACAATCATTCATTATCAAATTCATAACCAACATACTCATCACTATTACATTCGTCACCATCACTTTAATCACCTTCACCTTCGTCAACTTCAAATTCATCATTCTTACATTCATCACTATCACATTCATCACCATAACATTCATCAATCTTACATTCATCACCATTATATTCAACACTCACATTCATCACAATATTCATAACCCTAACATTTATAACCATCACATCACTCACATTCATCTCCTTTACATTCATCACTCTCACATTCATCACTCACATTCATCACATTACATTCATCGCTGTCACATCATCACACACCACATTCCTCACCCTCACATTCATCACTCACATCCATCCCACCCACATTAGCCCCTTTCACATTAATCAATCTCACATTCATTACCATAACGTTCATCACTCTCACATTCATCATCCTCGCATTCATACTCTCACATTCATCATCCTCGTATTCATCACTCTCACATTCACCACTCCCATTCATCACTCACATTCTCTGGTCAGATTCATCATTCTCACATTCGTTAGTCTCATCATCTTCACATTCATCACTTTCATCACTCACATTCACCAGCCACATTCATCACTCTCATATTCGTCACCCTTATATTCATCATTCTCACATTCATCACACTCAAAATCATCACTCACATTATTCACACAATCGTTCACATTTATCATACATTTATCATTCACTTACATTCATCACTCTCATATTCATAACATTCACAATCATCAGTCACATTCATCACAATCACATTCATCATTCACACTCGTCACACTCACATTCATCACTTATGTTCATCACACTCACATTCATTACTTATATTCATCACACTCACATTTATCACTTATATTCATCACACATTCATCACTCACATTCACCATACTCACATTCATCTCACTTATATTCAACACTCACGTTCATCACAATCAACACTCACATTGATCATACTCACAATTATTACTCACATTCATCACTTACATTCATCACACTCACATTCATCACAAATATTCATTGCACCAACATTCATCACACTCACATTCATCACCCTCACACTCATCACACTCACATTCATTACACTCATATACATCATCACATTCATCACTTACATTCATCACCTACAATCATTACACGAACATTAATCACTCATATTCGTCATTCTGAATTCATCACTCACATTCATCACATTCACATTAGTCACTCACGTTCATCACACTCATATACATCACTCTCATATTCTTCACTTTCACATTCATATCCTTCACGTTCATCACTCTCACATTCATCAATCACATTCTTCACTCTTACATTTATAACACTTACATTCATCACATTCACATTAGTCACACTCGCATTCATCACACTCACATTCATCACTCATATTCTTCACTCTCGCATTCATAATCTTCACATTCATCACACTCATCACTCATTCGTCACTCAAACATTCATTACTCACATTCATCACTCACATTCATCACTCACATTTATCACTTCACTTCCCTCTCTCTCACATTCATCACCTTCATTTAACCTTACATTCATCACACTCACATTCATCACTCTCACATTCATCACTCACATTCATAACTTACATTCATCACACTCACATTCATCACTCTCACATTCATCACTTACATTCATCACGTTCACATTCATCACTCATATTTATCACTCACATTCATCACTCTCACATTCATCACTCACATTCATCACTCTCACATTCATCACTCACATTCATCACTACATTCATCACTCACATTCATCACTTACATTCATCACGTTCACATTCATCACTCATATTTATCACTCTCACATTCATCACTCTCATTCATCACTCTCACATTCATCAATCACATTCATCACTCATATTCATCACTTACATTCATCACTCACATTCATCACACTCACATTCATCACTCACATTCATCACTTCACATTCATCATATTTTTATTTTTTATTTTACATTCATTTTTTTAATTTATCAGCAATTTTTATTTAAATTTTTCCTTTACGTTAATTTCTTTATTTTAATTTTCATACTTTTAATTCATTACAAATTCTTTACTTTTTTTTTCTTTAATTTAATTTTTATTTTTTATTATTTTTTCCTTTTTCTTTTCCTTACTTCATTAAATTTCACCCTTTTAAATTTTCATATTTCAATTAAACTAATTCATTATACGGGGGGGTTTTTTCAGAGAAGAGGGGCCCCCAAACCCCTTCGTTCGTGTTAGCAGTGAAAAACCTGAATTTGAACGATTCTTGTTGTACGAAGTTCCACACAACACCCCTATTTTTCCCGAAAAACACATCCCACCTGCAACCACACCCCCACCTGCACCACATCCACCTGAAACCACATCCCCCCCCTCAACCACACCCCCACCCCCGAACCCTAACCCCCCAAACCCACTGCCTCCCAAAAAAAAAACCCCCAAACCCCCCCCAAAAACCCCACCGTCACCCTGTCACCAAAAACACACCCTGCCCCACCAAACTACACACCCCCACTTCAAACACCTTCACTCCTGCCACATCCACTGTCACCCTGCCTCACTAACACACCATCACTTTGCTCACCATCACCACCATCACCCTGCTACCACATCACATCACCCTGCCTCACACACCACTATCACTTGCTCACCATCACCACATCACCCTGCCTCACAACACTCACTCACATTGCCTCACACCACCACCATCACCTCCACATCAACACACCATCACTCTGCCTCACCACACACCATCACTTCTCACACAAACATCACTCTGCCTCACCAACACACCATCACTCCTGGCTCACCAACATTCACCATCACTCTGTCTCACCAACAATCACCATCCACCAACACCACCATCACTCTCCCTCACCCAACACCATCACCCTGCCCCACAACACCACCATCACCCCCTTCACCGCAACACCACCATCACTCTGCCTCACCAACACCACCATCACCCCCACACCAACCTTCAACCCTCCTCACCCACTCCTGCCACACCAAACCACCATCACCCTGCCAACCAACACCACCTCACCCGCCTACCAACACCAACCATACTTCTGCACTCTACCAAATAACACCATCTACCCTGCCTCACCAACACCACTCATCACCCTGCCTCACCAACACCACTATCACTCTGCCTCACCAACACCACCTCACCCTGCCCACCAACACCTTTCATCACCTCTGCCTCACCATCACTCCCTCACCAACACCACCTCACCCTCACCAACACCACCATCACCTGCCCACCAACACCACCATCACCTGCCTCACCAACACCACCATCACCCTGCCTCACCAACACCACCATCACTCTGCCTCACCAACAACACCATCACTCCTGCCTCACTCAACACCACCCACACCCTGCCCACCAACACCACATCACTCTGCCTCACCAACACCACCATCACCTCTGCCTCCAACACTCACCAATCCACCATCTCGCCTCACCAATCACCACCATCACCCTGCCTCACCAACACCACCATCACTCCTGCCTCACCACACACCATCACCTGCCTCACCAACACCACCATCACTCTGCCTCACCAACACCACCATCACCCTTCTCACCAACACCACATCACCCTGCCTCACCAACACCACCATCACCCTGCCTCACCAACACCACCATCACTCTGCCTCACCAACACCACCATCACTCCTGCCTCACCAAACCACCATCACTCTGCCTCACCATCACCACCATCACTCTGCCTCACCACACCACCATCACCTGCCTCACCAACACCACCATCACCCTCCTCACCAACACCACCATCACCCTGCCTCACCAACACCATCATCACTCTGCCTCACCATCACCACCATCACCTGCTCACCACACCATCACCCTGCCCACCAACACCACCATCACTCTGCCTCACCAACACCACCATCACTCTGCCTCACCAACACCACCATCACTCTGCCTCACCATCACCACCATCACTGTGCCTCACCAACACCACCATCACCCTTCCTCACCAACACCACCATCACCCTGCCTCACCAACACCATCATCACTGTGCCTCACCATCACCACCATCACCCTGCCTCACCAACACCACCATCACCCTGCCTCACCAACACCACCATCACCCTGCCTCACCAACACCACCATCACCCTGCCTCACCAACACCACCATCACCCTGCCTCACCAACACCACCATCACCCTGCCTCACCAACACCACCATCACCCTGCCTCACCAACACCATCATCACTCTGCCTCACCATCACCCTGCCTCACTAACACCACCATCACCCTGTCTCATTAACACCACTATCACCCTGCCTCACCCATACAACCATCACCCTGCCTCATGAATACCACCATCACCCTGCCTCACCAACGCCAACATCAGCCTGCCTCACCATCACCCTGCCTCACCATCACCCTGCCTCACCATTACACTGCCTCCCAACACCACCATCACCCTGCTTCATCATTACATTGCCTCAAAACACCTCCATCACCCTGCCTCACCATTACACTGCCTTACCAGCACCACCAGCACCCTGCCTCACCACCACCATCAACCTTTCAACAACGCCACCATCACTTGCCTTACCAACGCCACCATCACCCGCCTTACCTACTACCATCACCCGCCTCATCAACACTACCACACCCTGCCTCACCAAAGCCACCATCACCCGCCTCACCAACGCCACCATCACCCGCCTTACCAAACCACCATCACCCTGTCTCACCATACCTGCCTTACTGTCACCCCATCCTGCCTCACAATCACCACATCACCTTGCCTACCAACGCCACCATCACCCTGCCTTACCAACGCCACCATCACCCTGCCTTACCAATACTACCATCACCCTGCCTCATCAACACTACCATCACCCTGCCTCACCAACGCCACCATCACCCTGCCTCACCAACGCCACCATCACCCTGCCTCACCAACACCACCATCACCCTGTCTCACCATCACCCTGCCTTACTGTCACCCATCATCCTGCCTCACAATCACCACCATCACCTTGCCTTACCAACACCACCATCACCCTTTCTCACCAACACCACTATCACCCTGCCTCACCAACTCCACCATCACCTTGCCTCACCATTACCCTGCCTCATCTACACCACCATCACCCCGCCTCACCAACACCACCATTACCCTGCCTCTATTTTCCTCCAAAATCATTACTACCCTACCATCTCTCTTTCTCTACCATCATATCCCTGCCCACCACCTGCCACTTCCACCCCATCATTCTCCTGTCTTTGGACACCACCATAACGAGTGTCCTCCCTCTCCCCTACCACTACTAAGACATCCACCACCACCTCCTCCCCCTCCCTGCCTCACGACCACCTCCATCACAAGTGGCCTTCCTTTTCCCATCACCTCCGACAACAACCCCCACCTCCCCCACATTTTCTCTGCCTCAGGACCAAAGTTATCACCGTACCCTCAACTTCAACGCCTCACACACCCACATCTTCCACTATCACTGCTCCTACAACCTACCTTCCCTTCGTAAATTACCATCACCGTGCCCAGTCATCTCACTCTCAGTCAACATCATCACCATCACTACTACCACCACCCCCACCGTGTCCTTCCCCCACCACCACCATCATTACTAACCTCTATTTTCCTGCCGATTTTGATCATCACCCCACCACTACCACCACTCTACCTCAGTGTAGAATATAATTTTGGTGTATCTGTGTCTACCATTAGGAATAATATTAGAAGATAAGTAAATAATGAAACTGAATGTTATTCCGATGCAGTTAGAAGTCTGAGTAGATTTATAATCCATTATGATAACAAAAACGTACGTTTATGGAGCAACTTGCAATGTGAACGGACTGACAGATGTTGTAGTGGCCAGGTTTAGGCTTGGTTACAAGTACGTCTGGCAATTTAGCAAACACAGATGCTGATAAGACCAAATGCAAAGTATGTGGTCAGCCTTATGGTCACTATCTTGCACTACAAGCACACCGGAGTTTACCTGGGTTCCGGGCAAGCCTCGCGGCCCAGTCTGCACTCAGGCCTCATAGAGAAATGTAGAGACAAACAGTATAATAACTTATGTGAGATGTCATGTTATCTTATTAATGAAAATGAAATATCAGATATATTAAGTAAATTTCCTAAATTTGTGAACTGTCGATATAAATCCAAATGTACTCCTGTTAACCCTTTTGGGGCCTAATTTCTAGGACTTTTTCGTATCCATAGCTATCGCGCTACCGTCCACAGGATGGACATGGGATGCACAATAAAGTAGCCACTTCGGTGGAAAAATCTAAAAACTCTTCCCATCACGGCTTTTTGAGTCTCAGCTCCAGCTGCGGGTCATCATGACTTCAAGACCCGAGTCAGGAAACACTAGTTCTGTTTCCTAACAAACCTTACATAACCTAACCTAATGTGCTCCTGCAGCCCGGTCCTGGTGATAGGCTTGAGAGCATGGGACAAGTGTGCTCTAAAGTTCCTCAAAGAGCTGGGTGAAAAACTCATCACAGAAACCAAGGAACACAGAGCGGCCAGCGTCTTCTTTCAGAGACTCGGTGTTGAGATCCAGAGGGAAAATGCCTGCAGCATTCTGGGCACGCGGCCCACTGCCGCGTGCCCAGAAGAATACCCCCAGCACCACCCATAGCACCTCCACCACTTGTCTTGTTTTTTAGGTAAGTCATCATGAGAATATGATGATCAGTAGGGGATGAAAGCAGAGGGGGGAAGATACCGGGGAGAGTGAAGCAGGTTGGGGGAGGACATAAGAGGGGGCGAGTAGCAGGAGAGGGTGAAGCAGGAAGGGGAAGGAAAGAAGAGGTAGCGGGAGAGGGTGAAAATATGGAGAGAAGACTTTGGGTAACTAAGAGAGGGAAAGATGTGAGTGGTCTGCTACAATTAATTGGGAAAAAATTCTGCTATATAATCATGATTTTAAGATGGGGATTTGATGTGGTGGATGAGATTTTCTGGGACAAACAGAATTTGTATTTTGTGAGTCCATTCTGTGGCTGTTGGACACGCTCAGGCTCCGTATATATGTTTCCTGATATCGTTGAAGTTTTCGTCGTGTTGCAGGATCTGAGGAGTACATAGTACTGGAGGTTGAAGGCTCCAGTGTGGGTGTGCTTGATCATTCCACTGAGTAATCCATTTTAGATGAAGCGCTAGTTGTACCTGTAGTTTCGGTCGTTTTTGATGTTTTTGATGCTGTTGTAGAAGATAATGAAATCATCAGAGATCAGACGGGGGTTGTTTGACAGGTGTTGATGTCCGCTTGGTCGGTGCAAGTTTCTTGCTGTGTTTTTTTTTTTTTTTTACCTGGAGTCCTGGATAGCTGGTTGTTTTTGGTTAAAGCTAGCAGCTGCTTCTTGGGTTGAGTTGTTCACTGAGACACTAGTATCTGCGTTGGTTGCTGCCTGGTTGATGACAGTTCCAGCTGTGTAGTGGTCAGCCCTGACGTGTGGTTCACCAGGCTGCCGCGCTGAGATGGGAGGTACATAGTTGAGTCACTCACAGGTCACCATCAGTCCTCACCTTCAACAAGTTCATCGTTCCCTTCCATCACACACCATTACCTCACACCCCCTTCGTTGGCCACTGCAAATTAAATTCTTCACCATCCTAATGATACTAAGGTTAACTTATGATCCTGAGCTTGGCTCTTTTTATTACTGATTCCCTTCTTCTTGAAGGGCACTTGACACACATAGCAACTAACACATTCATAGAAAATCCTCGTATAGATACTAAAAAACAGATAGTTATAACATTTGTCAGGAAACAGGCCAAGTGTTTCCTGAGGCGGGTCTTAGTGATGACCCCCAGCTGCAACTTTTGGTCATCTGACCGAGGACTACCACACAAAAAGAAATTAATAAACATTTTTTTGTATGGATTTCATTGCACTGTGAATTTTTCCTTCATAGTGAAGTTGATTAGTTAGCCAAAGTATCCCGAAGAAAAATATAGAATATCACTTTTGTAATATCTGGAGAGAAGAAAATAATGAACACGAATATCATAGGAAAACAAAACCTGAGTAGATCTGTCACCCATCATGTAAACGTGAACGTAGATAAGTATGCTTACGAACCAACATGCAATGTAAATAGCCTCACTAATGTTTATAGGAACCAGACTCATGTTGGTTATGAGTACTTCTGGCAGTTTGACACAGTTATGATCAGACTAAATGAGAAGTATGTGGGCTGCCTTATGGTCATTTTCTTGAACACTATATATTTCATTTTCAACTAACTGAGGAATAAAGAGATAGGCAGTTAATAATATATGTGGCAAGTCAAGGTATTTTTTTAATGAAAATAAGACACCAGACATATTATGCAAATATAATAAATTTGCTTGCAGATAAGACAATTGTATATATACAGTAAATCCAAATGTACTCCATTAATCTTTCTGGGGCCTAGCTCCTAGGCCTTTTGTGTATCCATGGATATGGAGTACATGAGAGGGATTTTAGGAGTAGTATAAGAATGAATACAACATTACAAGATCACTGTTGGTAATGGGGTAGTCATCTTTACGTTGACAACTCAGAACCCCAGCAGCGGTGGCCCTGGGGGATCTCCTTCGATGTCGATCTAAGTTCCCACTGGGCTGTAATAGAGCGGGTTACAATAATTAACACACCCTCCTGACGTATTACAGTATGTACAGGTGATACAAGGCGAGACCACATCTCTTACCTGCTCTTGATCTAGGGAATTGGATCTGTGCTCCAGTTCCCTGAATTAAGCCTGAATACCTTCCACATCCCCCCACAGGGGCTGCATAATCCTACGGGTTTAGCGCTTCCCCTTGATTATAATAATAATAATTACCTGTGTTTGGACGATGGCTCGTCCCTTGACAGCTTCGATGGTTGGCCCTACTCCCCTAACACCTAACGCTTGGCACTGCAGTGACGCCGTTAGGCTGATGTTGGGAGATGTAGAACTTACCTGGATCATTGTAGCAGGAGCCCTGACATTACAAGTTGTTACATCAGGAGAGCTACATATTTGTGTCATCTCTTCCAAAATTCTTAATGGAAATTGTCTTGTACAACATTGAGTTTTTTTCACGAATAGTTACATCATAGAATTTATTTGGGACCACAATATATTTTTCCAAAATTCTAAGGGTGCGGCTCACGGTACGACACTCGGTCACTGTTACAACTGGTTGATTTAATTAGTCATGATCCCAATTTAGGTCTTGGAGCCTCCAGCACCTCTAATTACAGTCGAATTTCTGCTGATATGTCTACAGGCATATGTGCCAGCTCTGAAAACTTAGCTGTAGATTCCTTGACTCCAAGGTGCAGGTTATTGAGTATAATGCCACTAGTGATGTTAGAGGTATATCACTATGAATTTTTACTGGTCTTCGGAAAAAAAAGCTTCTTCAGACAAACACATGAATGCATTATATTGCAGATTCTCTTGCAGGAGAGGAATAGGTCGTGGACACACCCCTGTCTAACATGTGCATCTCATGACCAATGCAATCTAATTCTGCTTGGTAAGGAACATATACAAATGAAAGCTGTTTGATCTGGTGTACAGATCTGATCTTCAAAACACCTTGTTCCACATCTGGTCTCCAAATGTCAGGATAAGAGGGGACACAGCCCCCTTTTTTAGAGGGGTGCCCACTCCCTGACGGAGTGCACAATAAAGAAGCTGCTTTGTCAGCAAAATCTAATACCCTTTGACCGTATAACTTCACATTGGCTACAGAACCTCACAATGGTCACGTAGCTTCACACTGGTCATATAGCTTCACATTGGTCACAGCTTCACATTGGTCACATAGCTTCACACTGGTCACATAGCTTCACACTAACCACATAACTTCACATTGGCTGTAAACCTCACACCGTACCATTCGCCTCCTCGATCTCCCATGTTCCACTCTCCGCTTCCCAATCACTTACCCTCACGACCCATCATATAATATCACTTACCCTCACGACTCAGTACAATAATATCACCCTCACGATTCAGTACAATAATATCACTTACCCTCAAGACTCAGTGAGTAATATCACTTACCCTCAAGACTCAGTAGAGTAATATCACTTACCCTCGACTCATGCAAATATCACCGACTAGTACAATAATATCACTACTCGACTAGTCAATACACCCAAGATGCAATAATCACTTACCCTCGACTATCAATATCACCTCATGACTCAAGACAATAATATCACCTCGACTCAGTGCAGTTATCACTTACCTCGACTCAGTGTTTATACTTACCCTCACGACTCATGTACAATATCACTTGACCATGCAATATGCTTCTACTACAGAATATAAACCCCAATATGGAATCTGAATATGCAATGATAAGAATGTGCTATATTACTTTAGCTTCTTTGGGCTTGTAAACTTATAAAGTTTATAGTATAAACACTGGTCTTGCCTGTAAACTTCTTAAAGTCAAAAGTACATTAATGGCAAACCACGGTACTGGTGGGTTTAGAACTCATGGCGAGTGAGTGGTAAAACTCAAGGCCAGTAACCACTGGGCCAGCTGTCTACAATAAGATTCAGACAGCTGGGTATATTCGTAAGCCATACACACTTACACACACACACACACACATACACACACACACAATTAGGTGAGAATTAGTAACTACACACACACACACACACACACACAGACACACACACACACACACACACACAGTATTTCTTCAGTCACAGAGTGGTCAGGAAGTGGAATAGCTTGGGAAGCGATGTAGTAGAGGCAGGATCCATTCATAGCTTTAAGAAGAGGTATGATAAGGCTCATGGCGAAGGGAGAGTGACCTAGTAGCGGCCAATGAAGAGGCGGGGCTAGGAGCTATGAATCGACCCCTGCAACCACAACTAGGTGAGTACACACACACACACACACATATACACACACACACACACACACACACACACACACACACACACAAGGGATGTACCAAGTGCTAGAGGGCATACACACAACTGAGGAGGAGGTGAAGCAGTTACTCAGTGACCTTGATACCTCAAAGGCGATGGGTCCGGACAATATCTCCCCGTGGGTTCTTCGGGAAGGAGCTGAGGTACTGAGTGTGCCACTTACCATAATATTCAACACATCCCTTGAAACTGGGCAGCTACCTGAGGTATGGAAGGAGGCCAACGTAGTCCCCATTTTTAAAAAAGGAGACAGAAAAGAGGCACTAAACTATAGACCAGTGTCACTTACGTGTATAGTGTGCAAAGTCCTGGAGAAAATCATCAGGAAAAGAATGGTGGAACACCTTGAGCGGAACAGGATAATAAACACCAGACAGCACGGATTCCGGGAAGGCAAATCCTGTGTAACAAACCTCCTAGAGTTCTATGATAAAGTAACAGAGGTAAGGCAGGAGAGAGAAGGGTGGGTTGATTGCATTTTCCTGGACTGCAGGAAGGCCTTCGACACAGTTCCTCACATGAGATTAGTAAAGAAGCTGGAAGAACAAGCAGGTATAACAGGAAGGGCACTGGAATGGATCAGGGAATACCTCAAGGGAGGCAACAACGGGTCATGGTGCGTGGTGAGGTATCACAGTGGGCGCCTGTGACGGCGGTGTACCGCAGGGGTCAGTCCTAGGACCAGTGTTATTCCTGGTATATGTAAATGACATGACGGACGGGATAGACTCAGAAGTGTCTCTATTCGCGGATGATGTGAAAATAATGAGGAGAATCACATCGGAAGAGGACCAGGCAGGGCTGCAAACAGACCTGGACAAGCTCGACATCTGGTCTAGCAGATGGCTTCTCGAATTCAATCCCTCCAAATGCAAAGTCATGAGGATCGGAGAAGGGCAAAGAGACCGCTGACAGAGTACAAGCTAGGCGGACAAAGGCTACAAACCTCGGCAAAGGAGAAAGACCTTGGAGTGAGTATAACGCCAAGCACGTCTCCGGAGGCACACATCAACCAGATAACTGCGGCAGCATATGGGCGTCTGGCAAACCTTAGATTAGCGTTCCGTTACCTTAACAAGGAATCGTTCAAGACACTGTATACCGTGTACGTCAGGCCCATACTAGAATATGCAGCACCAGTCTGGAACCCACACCTGGTCAAGCACGTAAGGAAACTGGAGAAAGTGCAAGGTTTGCGACAAGGTTAGTTCCACAACTCAGGGTCTGTCTTATGAAGAAAGATTGAGGAAATAGGACTAACAACACTGGAGGAAAGAAGGGTCAGAGGAGACATGATAACGACATACAAAATACTGCGGGAATTGACAAGGTAGATAGTGACAGGTTGTTTCAGAGAGGAACACAGAAACAAGGGGACACAACTGGAAGCTGAAGACTCAGATGAGTCAAAGGGATGTCAGGAAACATTTCTTCAGCCACAGAGTAGTCAGGAAGTGGAATGGACTAGAGAAGATATAGTGGAGGCAGGAACCATACATAGTTTTAAGACAAGGTATGATAAAGCTCATGGAGCAGGGAGAGCAGAGACCCAGTAGCAGACAGCGAAGAGGCTGGGCCAGGAGCTGAGTCTCGACCCCTGCAACCACAATTAGGTGAGTACACACACTCACACACGACTGGTCAAGCACGTTAAGAAGTTAGAGAAAGTGCAAAGGCTTGCAACAAGACTAGTCTCGGAGCTAAGGGGTATGCCAAACGAGGAAAGGTTAAGGGAAATAAACCTGACGACACTGGAGGACAGGAGGAATAGGGGGAGGGATAATGATAACTTATAAAATACTGAGAGGAATTGACAAAGTGGATAGCAACAAGGGGTCACAGCTAGAAGTTGTACACTCAGGTGAGTCACAGGGATGTTAGGAAGTATTTCTTCAGTCACAGAGTTATCAGGAAGTGGAACAATCCGGAGAGTGATGTAGTGGAGGAAGGATCCATACATAGCTTTAACAAGAGGTACGATCAAGCTTTTGGAGAGAGTGGACCTAGTAACGACCAGCGAAGTAGGTGAGCCAGGAGCTACGAATCGACCTCTACAACATTAAATAGACGAGTACAAATATGGTGAATAAGTATTCACACTCACACACGAACACACACACAAACACACACACACATGTTTTTTAATAGTGATATGTGTACCAGCTACTCCTACTCAAAACACATTTATTTGTAGGGGTCAAGCTAGGTGTACCTGTGGTTGTGTAGGGGTCAAGCTAGGTCTACCTGTGGTTGTGTAGGGGTCAAGCTAGGTGTACCTGTGGTTGTGTAGGGGTCAAGCTAGGTCTACCTGTGGTTGTGTAGGGGTCAAGCTAGGTCTACCTGTGGTTGTGTAGGGGTCAAGCTATGTCTACCTGTGGTTGTGTAGGGGTCAAGCTAGGTCTACCTGTGGTTGTGTAGGGGTCAAGCTAGGTCTACCTGTGGTTGTGTAGGGGTCAAGCTAGGTCTACCTGTGGTTGTGTAGGAGTCAAGCTAGGTCTACCTGTGGTTGTGTAGGGGTCAAGCTAGGTGTACCTGTGGTTGTGTAGGGGTCAAGCTAGGTCTACCTGTGGTTGCGAAGGGGTCAAGCTAGGTCTACCTGTGGTCGTGTAGTGGTCAAGCTAGGTGTACCTGTGGTTGTGTAGGGGTCAAGCTAGGTCTACCTGTGGTTGTGAAGGGGTCAAGCTAGGTGTACCTGTGATTGTGTAGGGGTCAAGCTAGGTGTACCTGTGGTTGTGAAGGGGTCAAGCTAGGTCTACCTGTGGTTGTGTAGGGGTCAAGCTAGGTGTACCTGTGGTTGTGTAGGGGTCAAGCTAGGTCTACCTGTGGTTGCGAAGGGGTCAAGCTAGGTCTACCTGTGGTCGTGTAGTGGTCAAGCTAGGTGTACCTGTGGTTGTGAAGGGGTCAAGCTAGGTGTACCTGTGGTTGTGTAGGGGTCAAGCTAGGTGTACCTGTGGTTGTGTAGGGGTCAAGCTAGGTCTACCTGTGATTGTGTAGGGGTCAAGCTAGGTGTACCTGTGGTTGTGTAGGGGTCAAGCTAGGTGTACCTGTGGTTGTGTAGGGGTCAAGCTAGGTCTACCTGTGATTGTGTAGGGGTCAAGCTAGGTGTACCTGTGGTTGTGAAGGGGTCAAGCTAGGTGTACCTGTGGTTGTGTAGGGGTCAAGCTAGGTGTACCTGTGGTTGTGTAGGGGTCAAGCTAGGTCTACCTGTGATTGTGTAGGGGTCAAGCTAGGTGTACCTGTGGTTGTGTAGGGGTCAAGCTAGGTCTACATGTGGTTGTCGATGGTATGGTAATACCTAGACAATTTGGAGAAAGACACTTGGACAGTTCTGGTTATTTATTAAAGAAAACGTTTCGCTATGTGGTGAAAAGTTTCCTATAATTAATATCCAGAACTTAACGCAAGTGACTGCCACTGACTGCTAGTGACTGCCACTGACTGCTAGTGACTGCTAGTGACTGCCACTGACTGCTAGTGACTGCTAGTGACTGCCACTGACTGCTAGTGACTGCCACTGACTGCTAGTGACTGCTAGTGACTGCCACTGACTGCTAGTGACTGCTAGTGACTGCCACTGACTGCTAGTGACTGCTAGTGACTGCCACTGACTGCTAGTGACTGCCACTGACTGCTAGTGACTGCTAGTGACTGCCACTGACTGCTAGTGACTGCTAGTGACTGCCACTGACTGCTAGTGACTGCCACTGACTGCTAGTGACTGCTAGTGACTGCCACTGACTGCTAGTGACTGCTAGTGACTGCCACTGACTGCTAGTGACTGCTAGTGACTGCCACTGACTGCTAGTGACTGCCACTGACTGCTAGTGACTGCTAGTGACTGCCACTGACTGCTAGTGACTGCTAGTGACTGCCACTGACTGCTAGTGACTGCCACTGACTGCTAGTGACTGCTAGTGACTGCCACTGACTGCTAGTGACTGCTAGTGACTGCCACTGACTGCTAGTGACTGCTAGTGACTGCCACTGACTGCTAGTCACTCGGTCAGTACTTAAAAAACTGTATATAGTGTTGAAGCAGCGGCTGACACAACTTCTCTAGCGAAATTTATTTTTGCATCTTTGTTTTTGTTTAGTGGAGTGGTGGAGCGTTGGTGTGTCCTTGAACTACCACCCAGTGAACAACATTTAACAACCCGTACGTTGAAGAACACCGCTTGAGACCACTCAACTACCACGACTTACTTACCCCTTGTTAGTGCCAACCATTCACCCTTTATCGCCCGCTTGCAAACACTCGACTACCAACAACAGCTAGACACCACTTACCACTATCCCTCGCCAATCTACCACCTCCCAGTCTCCCACCTACTAACTACCACTACCCAGGTTTCTCCTAAAGAAGGGCTCGACTACTGACGCAGACTGTGTTCAGGGAATCCCCTTCCCTAGAAGCTGGAGGCACTGAGGTCATGTCATGAGTCACTCTAGCACGCCTCAATATTGTATATTTATCCAGGTCGCTCCACTGCTTTTACTGCTGCTGGTGTTGCTGCTTCTGCTGCTACTGTTGTTGCTTCTGCTGCTACTGTTGTTGCTTCTGCTGCTACTGTTGTTGCTTCTGCTGCTGCTACTACTAATGATGAGGTTCTTGTTGCTGTTGTTGACCTTGCTTATAATATTTTTAATGGTGCTGGTGTTGTTGATGCTGTTATTGCTTATAATGCTGTTGCTTCCTCCAACGACGTTACTTTTATTGTTCTTATCGTTATTGTTGCTACTTCTGCCACCGCTGGCATTACCACTACTGTTGGCTACTGCTGCCGCCATCACTGCTACTGCTGCTGCCAACGCCGAACTGCTATTGCCGCCACTGCTGCAACCACCAGCGATGCCATTGCTACTGCTGCTAGTACTGCTACTGCAGGTGGCACTGCCATTTTTGTTGCAATTACCGACACTACCGTTGCTCTCACTGCTGTTGCCATCCTTCAGGCACTGATAGAT
Source organism: Cherax destructor (assembly GCA_009830355.1). NCBI lineage: Eukaryota > Metazoa > Arthropoda > Malacostraca > Decapoda > Parastacidae > Cherax > Cherax destructor. The sequence goes on from WNWK01011354.1 coordinate 29,402, forward strand.
ATGTAGAGTTTTTTCTGTGAATTACGTTGTATGTAGTTTATTTTCGTTCAAGACTGACTTAGCGCCCTAGCCTGCCCTTACTGTAATAATGTAATAATATGAAGTCAAATCTTACCTGGCTCACCAGCCTAAGTCTGGCTGCTATTACTTAGCACTATTAAAGTAGTGTTGGTTTACTGATACTCAGGTTTTCGTAGAAGGGTGAACGAGATGTTCGAACTGCAGTTCGTAAATTGACAGGCCGAAGAACCTATTGATTGGCAGAGAGCATTCATAGTTCCTCTGTATAAAGACAGAGGGGACAACAGCTAGTGTAAGAATTACAAGGTAATAAGCTTGCTGGTAAGGTGTACAGCAGAGTTATTATTGAAAGCTTTAAGTGTAAGACGGGAAGCAGGATCTCAGATGAACAAGGAGGCTTTAGGAAGGGTAGGGGTGTGTAGTCCAAGTATTTACAATAAAGCATATAAGTGAACAGTATTTAGATAAAGGTAAAGAAGGAAGGAACTAATACTTAATGTGTCATATTCTGTCAAAGGCACCAACTGTAACCTAACTAAATTCCTTCCCTCTTCCTAGCAGTTAACAGTAGATATATTCTCACCTCTCCTCAAGGACACATCGTCTATGAACTCAGATTAAGGGAAGGAGTTCATTTGGGTTACAGTTGGTGCTTTTGATGGAATACAATACAGTAAGTATTAGTTCCGATTCCTTATAATAATAATAATAATAATAATAATAATAATAATCTACTGTCATTATGCCCTATATCATAACTTTTATACTTATTTATTCTTTTTTTCTTAAAATATGTTTTGCATATTACCAAAACCTTCTCTATACAAAGTTCAATCAAAGGTCCCCCATTATCAGTTAGACTTGGCACCCCAAACTTACCTACCACACACTCTCTAAACGCTTCTCCTACTTTAACATTTAGGTCCCCTACCACAATTATTCTCTCACTTGCTTTAAAAGTTCCTAAGCATTCGCTTAACATCTCCCAAAATCTCTTCTCTCCTCTACACTCCTCTCTTCTCCAGGTGCATATACACTTATTATGACCCACTTTTCACATCCGACCCTTATTTTAATCCACATAATCCTTGATTTTATACATTTATATTCCCTCTTCTTCCATAACTGATCCTTCATCATTATTACTACCCCTTCTTTAGCTCTAATTCTCTCAGATACCCCTGTCTTAATCCCATTTATTTCTCGCCACTGAAACTCCTCTATTCCCTTCATCTTTGTTAAGCTGCGAGCTAGGACATCCAGCTTCTTTTCCTTCATACTTCCATTAATGGAAGTAGGCAAGATCTTCCACTAGTAAGTTTCTCAACCTCATCTGTCATCAGTATATAAGTCAGAGGGACTGATTACCTCAAACTCCTCCTCCCCTTCCACCTTTCTCTGCATTGGACTGAAGAAGCCACTGGCTGGAGAAACATTTCCAGAATAAAGAAACCCAAATGTTGCACATGTGTCTCATTTATCATCCTCAAAGATCTTATCCCCCTAGTGATAGTAACTGTATCTCAGTTGGATGGAAAACTTCTACAGTTGGATGGAAAGCTTCTACTGTTGAGCCTATAGCCTGAAGTGATTCCCATCCCATTATTGAAGTCCGTCCAGTGTGTCGCATTACATGATGCACAAAACTCATCCTGTGTAATGGAATATAACAGACACAGATACTTTGGTTCTCACAAAGGAATAATAATACAGAGTAAGGTTACAGCACTTTGATGGTTTATCTAATTAGGTTTTAAAACCAGCCAGGGCTATTACGGCAGCCGCCGAGGTCAACACTGTTGCTGTAGGTGCTACGGTCAACACTGTTGCCTGAGCGTAGGTCACAGTAGGTGCCATAGTCTCCACTGTTGCTGGTGACCGGATGAGCTATCTTAGCAACGCACTAACCAGCGTAAATATTATGTTGACGTAAGAAAATGACAAAAATGCTCACTAGTACTTAGTGATGTTTCACCAAGAAATGTCTTTCTCATAAAAAAATGTCCTTATACACCGTCTTCTTTATACAACGCCTCCCTCATACAGTGTCATCCTCTTATAATATCCTTATCATACAATATCGTCCTCCCACATCTTCACAAAATCTTTTCCACACAATGTATTCCTCACACTGTCTCTCACACTCTCGGGGCCAGGAGCTATGTCTCGACCCCTGCAACCACAACTAGGTGAGTACACAATATCTTTCTCACATGCTCTCACTTTATCGTTCTCATTCATTACATCGCAATCGTATACGTCCGCTTCCTCGTTCATTACGTATTCACACTTGCCGATCCAAGATTCCATAATAACAATGTACTAGATGTAACAAGGGCCGGGCAGCCCCACCAACCCTCTTATTATATCACAGAATGACGCAAACGGATGTGAAGCTTTGCGTCAGACCCGCACCTACAATTAGGGAAAAAAACAGTCCATGTCTCTACGTCAGTCATGGTGACTGGGGCAACAAGACGGGGGTTCGTTATAAAGAAACGTAATGCACAGGAAACTTTCGTTTAAGTAGATGTTTCGCTCAGTACTTAGTGTTATCAAATGACTTCATAAAACTCACATGCGAAATGTCGACTAGAATAAAGTTTGATCGTCATCACGTGTCTAAATACCTACGTCAGTGTCTCAGCTGACGTCATTTCTGATGACCCTCATATTCACGTCACTACTGGCTTCAGTCTGGATGAGCTTCATGTTCACGTCACTACTAGCTTCAGTCTTAAAAAACTTCATGTTCACGTCACTGTTGGCTTCAGTCTTAATAAACTTGATGTTCACGTCACTGTTGGCTTCAGTCTTAATAAACTTGATGTTCACGTCACTGTTGGCTTCAGTCTTAATAAACTTCATGTTCACGTCACTGTTGGCTTCAGTCTTGATGAGCTTCATGTTCACGTCACTACTGGCTTCAGACTTAATAAACCTTATGTTTACGTCATTGTTGGCTTCAGTCTTAATAAACCTCATGTTTACGTCACTGTTGGCTTCAGTCCTAATAAACTTCATATTCACGTCACTGTTGGCTTCAGTCTTGATGAGCTTCATGTTCACGTCACTGCTGGCTTCAGTCTTGATGAGCTTCATGTTCACGTCACTGATGGCTTCAGTCTTGATGTGCTTCATGTTTACGTCACTGCTGGCTTCAGTCTTGATGTGCTTCATAGTTACGTCACTGCTGGCTTCAGTCTTGATGAGCTTCATGTTTACGTCACTGTTGGCTTCAGTCTTAATAAACCTCATGTTCACGTCACTGTTGGCTTCAGTCTTGATGAGCTTCATGTTCACGTCACTGCTGGCTTCAGTCTTGATGTGCTTCATGTTTACGTCACTGCTGGCTTCAGTCTTGATGAGCTTCATGTTCACATCACTGCTGGGTTCAGTCTTGATGAGCTTCATGTTCACGTCACTGTTGGCTTCAGTCTTGATGAGCTTCATGTTCACATCACTGCTGGGTTCAGTCTTGATGAGCTTCATGTTCACGTCACTGTTGGCTTCAGTATTGATGAGCTTCATGTTCACGTCACTGCTGGCTTCTGTCTTGATGTGCTTCATGTTTACGTCACTGCTGGCTTCAGTCTTAATAAACCTCATGTTCACGTCACTGTTGACTTCAGTCTTGATGAGCTTCATGTTCACGTCACTGTTGGCTTCAGTCGTGATGAGCTTTATGTTCACATCACTGTTGGTTTCAGTCTTGATGAGCTTCATGTTTACGTCACTGCTGGCTTCAGTCTTGATGAGCTTCATGTTCACGTCACTGTTGGCTTCAGTTTTGATGAGCTTCATGTTCACATCACTGCTGGGTTCAGTCTTGATGAGCTTCATGTTCACGTCACTGTTGGCTTCAGTCTTGATGAGCTTCATGTTCACATCCCTGCTGGGTTCAGTCTTGATGAGCTTCATGTTCACGTCACTGTTGGCTTCAGTATTGATGAGCTTCATGTTCACGTCACTGCTGGCTTCAGTCTTGATGACTTTCATGTTCACATTACTGCTATCTTCACTCTTGATGAGCTTCATGTTCACATCACTGTTGGCTTCAGTCTTGATGAGCTTCATATTCACGTCACTGCTGGCTTCAGTCTTGATGAGCTTCATGTTTACGTCACTGCTGGCTTCAGTCTTGATGAGCTTCATGTTCACATCACTGTTGGCTTCAGTCTTGATGAGCTTCATGTTTACGTCACTGCTGGCTTCAGTCTTGATGAGCTTCATGTTCACATCACTGTTGGCTTCAGTCTTGATGAGCTTCATGTTTACGTCACTGCTGGCTTCAGTCTTGATGAGCTTCATGTTCACGTCACTGTTGGCTTCAGTCTTGATGAGCTTCATGTTCACATCACTGCTGGGTTCAGTCTTGATGAGCTTCATGTTCACGTCACTGTTGGCTTCAGTATTGATGAGCTTCATGTTCACGTCACTGCTGGCTTCTGTCTTGATGTGCTTCATGTTTACGTCACTGCTGGCTTCAGTCTTAATAAATCTCATGTTCACGTCACTGTTGACTTCAGTCTTGATGAGCTTCATGTTCACGACACTGTTGGCTTCAGTCGTGATGAGCTTTATGTTCACATCACTGTTGGTTTCAGTCTTGATGAGCTTCATGTTTACGTCACTGCTGGCTTCAGTCTTGATGAGCTTCATGTTCACGTCACTGTTGGCTTCAGTTTTGATGAGCTTCATGTTCACATCACTGCTGGGTTCAGTCTTGATGAGCTTCATGTTCATGTCACTGTTGGCTTCAGTCTTGATGAGCTTCATGTTCACATCCCTGCTGGGTTCAGTCTTGATGAGCTTCATGTTCACGTCACTGTTGGCTTCAGTATTGATGAGCTTCATGTTCACGTCACTGCTGGCTTCAGTCTTGATGACTTTCATGTTCACATTACTGCTATCTTCAGTCTTGATGAGCTTCATGTTCACATCACTGTTGGCTTCAGTCTTGATGAGCTTCATATTCACGTCACTGCTGGCTTCAGTCTTGATGAGCTTCATGTTTACGTCACTGCTGGCTTCAGTCTTGATGAGCTTCATGTTCACATCACTGTTGGCTTCAGTCTTGATGAGCTTCATGTTTACGTCACTGCTGGCTTCAGTCTTGATGAGCTTCATGTTCACATCACTGTTGGCTTCAGTCTTGATGAGCTTCATGTTTACGTCACTGCTGGCTTCAGTCTTGATGAGCTTCATGTTCACGTCACTGTTGGCTTCAGTCTTGATGAGCTTCATGTTCACGTCACTTTTGGCTTCAGTATTGATGAGCTTCATGTTCACGTCACTGCTGGCTTCAGTCTTGATGAGCTTCATGTTCACATCACTGCTGACTTCAGTCTTGATGAGCTTCATGTTTACGTCACTGCTGGCTTCAGTCTTGATGAGCTTTATGTTCACGTCACTGTTGGCTTCAGTCTTGATGAGCTTCATGTTCACGTCACTTTTGGCTTCAGTCTTGATGAGCTTCATGTTCACATCACTGTTGGCTTCAGTCTTGATGAGCTTCATGTTCACGTCACTTTTGGCTTCAGTATTGATGAGCTTCATGTTCACGTCACTGCTGGCTTCAGTCTTGATGAGCTTCATGTTCACATCACTGCTGGCTTCAGTCTTGATGAGCTTTATGTTCACGTCACTGTTGGCTTCAGTCTTGATGAGCTTCATGTTCACGTCACTTTTGGCTTCAGTCTTGATGAGCTTCATGTTCACATCACTGTTGGCTTCAGTCTTGATGAGCTTCATGTTCACGTCACTTTTGGCTTCAGTATTGATGAGCTTCATGTTCACGTCACTGCTGGCTTCAGTCTTGATGAGCTTCATGTTCACATCACTGTTGGCTTCAGTCTTGATGAGCTTCATGTTCACATCACTGTTGGCTTCAGTCTTGATGAGCTTCATGTTCACGTCACTGCTGGCTTCAGTCTTGATGAGCTTCACATTAATGCCTATCTATCCACAATCAACAGGGATTCTGAGCAGATATTAACCAGTCAGTACGGTGACTGTGGTCTGGACAATCAGACTTTGTGGCCCAGAAAACGATTATTGAAAATAAAATAAAAATATGCTCATTCCCTTTTTTTGAACGTCAATTTTTAGTCCTATGTATTTTAAAATGCAGAAATAACACAAATACTTTTGAATACCTGGAGGGGGTTTCGGGATCAACACCCCTGCGGCCCGGTCTGTGACCAGGCCTCCTGGTGGATCAGGGTCTGATCAACCAGTCTGTTACTGATGGCCGCACGCAGACCGACGTGCGAACAACAGCCTGGCTGATTAGGTACTGCCTACATAAAGAATACATACGTTTTGTAAATGAGAAAATACTAGGAAACCTCATGTGCATGTCATCTCATTTTAACATCGTAAAAAATATTATCTTAATTATGTCAGTGGATCATAAAGATTCCAGACTCCGAAAAGTTAATTACACTGTTCCTATCTTCTGGAGATTTAAGTTAATAAGTATTGTTACTGGATATTATTATTATCATTGTTATAATTATATTATTATTATTATTATTATTATTATTATTATTATTATTATTATTATTATTATTATTATTATTATTTTATTTGACTTCGAATGAGGTTAAATATATTATTAACAATAAAATACTAGTTTTTTCCTTAACAGACGAGATATAGTATTGAGAGTAACACTTACGAGGTAACTCAGGAGGTAAGTAGTAGCATTAGACACTGATTCAGGCGCTATCTAAATAGTTTTCATAGATATGTAAAACATACTTTTCTGGAGTGGAAGGAGTAATATGGGATGTGATACACATTTGTTGCACACACACACACACACGCACACACACACACACACACACACACACACAGAGAATGGAAAAGGTACAGAAGGCAAAGAACCCAAGCAAACAAGGAGATTAGTCGAAGAGCTAGAAACGAGTATGCACAGGTACGGAGGGAGGCCCAGAAACAGTACGAAACGACATAGCATCGAAAGTCAAGTCTGACCCGAAACTGATGTACAGCCACATCAGAAGGAAGACAACAGTAAAGGATCAGGTGATAAGGCTGAGGAGGGAAGATGGGGAACTCACAAGTAATGATCAAGAGGTATGTGAGGAGCTCAACTCGAGGTTTAGGGAAGTATTCACAGTGGAGGAAGGGAGGCAGTTGGGTAGACAGGACGGGTGCATCACCAACAAGGGATGTATCGAGTGCTGGAGGGTATACACACATCTGAGGGGAGGTGAAGCAGTTACTCAGTGACCTTGATACCTCAAAGGCAATGGGTCCGGACAATATCTCACCATGGGTCCTTCGGGAAGGAGCTGAGGTTCTGAGTGTGCCACTTACCAAAATTTTCAACACATCCCTTGAAACTGGGCAGCTACCTGAGATATGGAAAAGGCCAACGTAGTCCCCATCTTTAAAAAAGGAGACAGAAAAGAGGCACTAAACTACAGACCGGTGTCACTTACATGTATAGTGTGCAAAGTCTTGGAGAAAATCATCAGAAAAAGAATGGTGGAGCATCTGGAGCAGAACAGGTTAATCAACGCCAGACAGCACGGTTTCAGGGAAGGCAAATCCTGTGTAACAAACCTCCTGGAGTTCTATGATAAAGTAACAGAGGTAAGGCAAGAGAGAGAAGGGTGGGTTGACTGCATTTTCTTGGACTGCAGGAAGGCCTTTGACACAGTTCCTCACATGAGATTAGTAAAAAGATGGAAGACCAAGCGTGTATAACAGGAAGGGCACTGGAATGGATCAGGAATACCTCACAGGGAGGCAACAACGGGTCATGGTGCGTGATGAGGTATCACAGTGGGCGCCTGTGACGAGCGGTGTACCGCAGGGGTCAGTCCTAGGACCAGTGCTATTCTTGCTATATGTGAATGACATGACGGATGGGATAGACTCAGAAGTGTCTCTTTTCGCAGATGATGTGAAATTAATGAGGAGAATCACATCGGATGAAGACCAAGCAGGACTTCAAAGTGACCTGGACAAGCTTGACATCTGGTCTAGCAACTGGCTTCTCGAATTTAACCCCACCAAATGCAAAGTCATGAAGATCGGAGAAGGGCAAAGAAGACCGCTGACAGAGTACAGGCTAGGTGGACAAAGGCTACAAACCTCAACAAAGGAGAAAGACCTTGGGGTGAGTATAACACCAAGCACGTCTCCGGAAGCACACATCAACCAGATAACTGCGGCAGCATATGGGCGACTGGCAAACTTAAGATTAGCGTTCCGTTACCTTAACAAGGAATCGTTCAAGACACTGTATACCGTATACGTCAGGCCCATACTAGAGTATGCAGCACCAGTCTGGAACCCACACCTGGTCAAGCACGTCAAGAAACTAGAGAAAGTGCAAAGGTTTGCGACAAGGTTAGTTCCACAACTCAGGGTCTGTCTTATGAAGAAAGGCTGAGGGAAATAGGACTAACAACACTGGAGGAAAGAAGGGTCAGAGGAGACATGATAACGACATACAAAATACTGCGGGAATTGACAAGGTAGATAGTGACAGGTTGTTTCAGAGAGGGAACACAGAAACAAGGGGACACAACTGGAAGCTGAAGACTCAGATGAGTCAAAGGGATGTCAGGAAACATTTCTTCAGCCACAGAGTAGTCAGGAAGTGGAATGGACTAGAGAATGATATAGTGGAGGCAGGAACCATACACAGTTTTAAGACAAGGTATGATAAAGCTCATGGAGCAGGGAGAGCAGAGACCCAGTAGCAGACAGCGAAGAGGCGGGGCCAGGAGCTGAGTCTCGACCCCTGCAACCACAATTAGGTGAGTACAATTAGGTGAGTACACACACACACAAGGAAAAGTACCTTAGAGTGTGCATAATTCCGGGAACATCTCCTGAGGAACACATCAACCATATATCTGCTGCAAAATATGGGCGACTAGCGAACCTAAGAATAGCATTCCGACGTCTCATTTAGGAGTCGTTCCTCACCCTGTACACCGTGTACGTCAGACCCATAGTCGAGTATGAAGCTACAGTTTGGAACCCCCTCACCTAGCCAAGCACGTCAGGAAACTAGTGAAAGTGCAAAGGTTTGCAACGAGACTAGTCCCGGAGCTAAGGGGCATTTCCTACGAGGAGAGGTTAAGGGAACTCGACCTGACGACACTGGAGGACAGGGAGGACATGATAACGACATATAAAATACTGAGAGGAATCGACAAGGTGGACAGAGACAGGATGTTCCAGAGGTAGAACACAGCAACAAGGGGTCACCATTGGAAGTTTAAGACTCAGATGAGTCACAGGGATGTTAGGAAGTATTTCTTCAGCCATAGAGTTGTTAGGAAGTGTCCCGTAGCTCGATCGCACTCAGCTCACACACTGAGGTCCTGGGGTTCGAATCTCCTCTGGTACGGCTTTAAAACATTAGGGACGTGTTTCCATAAAACACCTGTTGTCCCTGTTCACCCATCAGTTTATAATGGGTACCTGGGTGTTAGTCGACTGGTGTGGGTCGCATCCTGGGGCAAAACTGATCTAACTTGTCCGAAATGCTCAGCATAACAAGCTGCTTTCTATATAGTAGTATGTCATTGATGTCAGCTAGGCCTGTTTACCTTGTGCATGTACTTGTAGTAAATAAAGATATTATTATTATTATTATTATTATTATTATTATTATTATTATTATTATTATTATTATTATTATTATTATAGCTTGGAAAGTGAGGTAGTGGAGTCAGGTACCATATATAGCTTTAAGAAGAGGAGTGATTAAACTCATGGAGTAGGGAGAGTGACCTAGTGGCAACCAGTGAAGAGGGGGTCAGGAGCTGTGAATCGACCCCTGCAACCACAATTAGGTAATATATTACCCAAGTCACTAAGACTAAGCATAGTGATTTCCATATATCAAACTACGTCATTGCCTAGATACCACAAAAACATTGATTTGATGAGAGCTAGGCTCATTATCATGGTCTTTATGACGTTTTTACACACGATTGCAAAACTCAAAATTTGCATACCTTTCTAAAATCAATAAATAAGAATGTACAAGAAAACCCGGTAAACCGTTTGCCTCAATTAAAAATATGGTGCTATCACTTAAATATAACAATAAAGAGTTGAAAGGAAATGAGAGACAACAGGAGGGAAATGCTCACTAGTTGATGTATAGGCTGGTGCTCCTGCAACAAAATATGCAGTCAACAAGACATTCTCAGTTTACCGCAACTAGACACATCTACCCCTCATAATATACTAAACGATTTGAAAATGTTCCTAACACTATGATACGGATGAAGACGTCCCTCTTAAAATTACTTATACCCACCTGTCAAGTAGGCAGAAATAAATTATCGTTATATTATAAAGCCGATTATTGCAGTTCCCTAGCTGTAATAAATGCGTTAATATAATATAAAGAAAGTTGAATACAATATAACAAATTTTATAAACATTAATCTTTGTATAATTAATCATATGTTTGTTAATAATAATTGTATGTCTATGGAATAAATAAGTATAGCATATCACACTCACACTCCACTTCTTTCCTCCACCGCCCCATCCACTGCTATTATAATCAACATTCCATTCCTCACTATTTCCACTACACGTTCCTTTACAACCACTTTCAACATGCTCAAGGCATGTAAACTAGAAAGAGAGGGGCGCTCCCTATACAAGCGAAGGCGAAGAATGACAGAGCGGCTAAAAGAGGCCAATATATCTGTAATACGTAGGGAGACACTGGTCAGAGAAATAGCAAAAATCGAACTTAAGCTAAAGGAATTTTACAGGAGACGAGAAACGCGGGAAGAACTAAAATCCATAAATGAAATTGAGAAACCATAAATATTTTTTTTCTTATGCTAAATCAAAGTCGAGAACAACATCCAGTATTGGGCCCCTACTTAGGCGAGATGGGTCCTACACAGATGACAGCAAGGAAATAAGTGAGCTACTCAAGTCCCAATATGACTGTTTTCAGCGAACCGCTAACCAGACTAAATGATTTTTTCATGAGCGAGACTCAGAATTTGGTAGATTCAAACGTATCTGATATTATCCTAACACCACATGACTTCGAAAAGGCGATAAATGACATGCCCATGCACTCTGCCCCAGGCCCAGACTCATGGAACTCCGAGTTCATCAAGAACTGCAAGAAGCCCCTATCACGTGCTTTTAACATCCTATGGAGAGGGAGCATGGACACTAGGGTTATCCAACAGCTGCTAAAAGCAACAGCCATAGCCCCACTCCACAAAGGGGCAGTAAAGCAATAGCAAAGAACTGTAGACCGATTGCGCTAATATCCCATATCCTAAAAATCTTTGAAAGGGTTCTAAGAAGCAAGATCGCCACTCATATAGAAACCCATCAATTACACAACCCAGGGCAACATTGGTTTAGAACAGGTCGCTCCTGGATGCTCTAGAAGACAAATAAAATGCAGATGTAGTATACACAGACTTTGCAAAAACCTTTGACAAGTGTGACCATGGTGTAATAGCACACATAATGCGTGATAAAGGAATAACAGGAAAAGTTGGTACATCTATCTATAATTTCCTAACAAATAGAACACAAAGAGTAGTAGTAAATAACAAAAAAAGGCACAATACCGTGACTGGAACAATACACAAATAACCCGCAATTGATTGGTCTTCTGCTAGAACTGTTTACCCTACATCCAACTTTCACAGTCGTCTGGTTGAATCCTTTCTTATACACAACTTTCCTTGTATGAATCTGAGTCCTGGCTTTGTCTCTGTTGATGCTTTCCTCTCCCATTACATTGTTAAATGCTCCAAACTTCAGAACACCCATGACTTAACTTGATTCTTTTTCTTTTTTCCCTTCTCCCTTCCTCTTTCTTCTTTCTCCTCTGTGTTTTCTTTCTTTCTTTTGCCTTGTTTATGTAGTTCATTATTATCTTTCCCCCTCTGTGTTCTTGCCCCTACCCAATGTGAGCCACTAGCTCCCTTGAAGTGCTCCTCTTTCTTAGTATTTGACTGACTCCACTCCTACTACTACTACCACTACTACTTCCACCATTACTCCTCCACCACTTTCTCTTGTTCCCGCCCCTCTCGGCTGCCTATGTAAACCTCCCTCTCTCCCTTCTTTCTGTTAGTGTAACTTTGTAAATGGTCCAGGTCGGACCGAAACGTCGTCGTAAGCTCCTTTCTTCAATTGCGGGTTATTTGTGTAGTAGTAGTAAATAGAGTAAAGTCTGAGGCGGCTGCTGTGAAAAGCTCTATTCCACAAGGCACAGTACTCACCCCCCATCCTGTTCCCCATTCTCATATCTAATATAAGGATGTAAGCCACAGCACCATGTTTTCCTTTGCAGATAACACCCTAATCTGCATGATAGTGTCCTCCATTGAAGACACTGCCAGGAGGACATCAACCAAATCTTTATATGGGCCGCAGAAAACAATATGATGTTCAATGATGAGAAATTTCAATTACTCCGATACGGAAAACGTGAGGAAATTAAAACTATATCGGGATATAAAACAAATTCCAACCACACAATATAGCGAAAAACTAATGTAAAGGACCAGGGAGTGATCATGTTAGAGGATCTAACTTTCAAAGACCACAATATTGTATCAATCGCATCTGCTAGAAAAATGACAGGATGGATAATGAGAACCTTCAAAACTAGGGATGCCAAGATCATGATGAAACTCTTCAGGTCGCTTGTTCTATCTAGGCTGGAATATTGTTGCACACTAACAGCTCCTTTCAAGGCTGGTGAAATTGCTGACCTAGAATATGTACAGAAAACCTTCACGGCACACATAACTGCGATAAAACACCTCAATTACTGGAAACGGTTGAAGTTCCACGACTTGTACTCCTGGAGCTCAGGCTCCCGCCTGACATGATTACATACACTTGGAAAATCTTAGAAGAATTTGTACCAAATTTGCACACGACAATCATTCCCTATGAAAGCATAAGACTCGGCAGGAGATGCAACATCTCTCCAATGAAAAGCAGGGGTGCCACTAGCACGATAAGAGACAACACAATAAGTGTCGGGGCCCAAGACTGTTCAACCGTCTCCCAGCATACATAAGGGGATTACAAATAGACTCCTGGCTGTCTTCAAGAAGGCGCTGGATAGGCACCTAAAGTCAGTACCTGATCAGCCGGGCTGTGGTTCGTACGTCGGTTTACGTGCGGCCTGGTTGATCAGGCCCTGATCCACCATGAGGCCTGGTCACAGACCAGGCCGCGGGGGCGTTGACCCCCGAAACCCTCTCCAGGTATACTCCCGGTATACATACTACTTCACCCCGCCTCTACTACCATTTCCTCTGCAACTACGACCAATATTCCATCTCTTTAAATCTCCTTCCTCTACTGCCACCAACACTCCACTCCATTCCTCCCTACCTCAATATTCCTTTAGTCTTTCTTCTCCACTAACTTCATCCCTTCGTCTTTCCCCCTGCCCCACACTAGCTACCCACACCCACCACTTCCCTCCCACACTAGCTACCCACACCCCCACTTCCCTCACACTAGCTACCTACCCCTACCACTCCCCTCACACTAGCTACCTACCCCTACCACTCCCCCACACTAGCTACCCACCACTCCCCAACACTAGCTAAACACACCTCCCCCTCCTCCACACTAGCAACCCACCCCACCACTCTCCACACACTAGCTACCCACCACTAGCTAAACACACCTCCCCTCCTCCACACTAGCAACCCCACCCCACCACTCCCCACACACTAGCTACCCACTACTCCCCACACTAGCTAAACACACCTCCCCTCCCCCACACTAGCAACCCACCCCACCACTCCCCACACACTAGCTACCCACCACTCCCCCAAACTAGCTACCCACACCCACCCTCACCCACTCATACCTTCATAACTTTCTCCTCACACCCACCACTCTGCGCCTCCCATACAACAACTGCTGACTGACCTCCAACCTCTACTACTCGTCACCTTCACATCACCTCTCTTCTTCTCTTCTCCATCTCTCCTTATCTCACATTCCACTACAATAACGCTATGAGCCTCCTCCACTACCATTATGGCCCACCTCTACCACTACTAAGATCCTCTCCTCTACCACCACTATGATTCACACCTCTATCACCACTATGATCCCTCCTCTACCAGCATTATGATCCCTCCTCTACCAGCATTAAGACTTTTTTCCATCACCACAGATTCTCTTCAGATCCATCACTTTTACCCTCCTCCACTAATATGGCCCTCCTCCACTACCATGACCCTCCTCCATAACCATCACCCTCCTCCTTCACTACTATGAGTCTCTCTCCTGTGTCATCCTTCATTGTATCTTATCAACACATCACTTGAAATCAAGATACATGAGGCATATGCTCTCTTCTTTCTTCTTTCATTAAAATAAATGTTATTTGGGCTGTCTGGCAAGCCTATGTGAGCTTGAGGTGTGTCAGATTTGCATATTCATTTTTTTTATAAAAAATACTAAATTATAATGGAATAAATAAATCATTATAACTGAGTAACTGAATTATTATTAATTATTTTGGTATTAAACGTTTAAAACTGACCTGCCGTACTGCGATTATTTTTACATTTGTTTTTTTTTAAATTATCTCTTATTGTAACTTTGTTCTTTGTTATTTTCGTTTTATTTTATGTTTTCCTACGTTAACATACCCCATGTTTAACCTACGTTAACATACCCCATGTTTAAAATACGTTAACATACCCCATGTTTAACCTACGTTAACATACCCCATGTTTAACCTACGTTAACATACCCCATGTTTAACCAACGTTAACATACCCCATGTTTAACCTACGTTAACATACCCCATGTTTAACCTACGTTAACATACCCCATGTTTAACCTACGTTAACATACCCCATGTTTAACCTACGTTAACATACCCCATGTTTAACCTACGTTAACATACCCCATATTTAACCTAAATACAACCATACACCACATGGATCCTGGTCCAAACTAAAGTAGAATACCATCTTATGCATCAACATTTCAAGCGCAGGGTATGATTGCTCAGCGATTGTATAATACAAAGGTATAATGGGGATAAACTAGCTGGAGTGACGGGTTAAACTAGGAAAACTGATGACATTTGCTCCACGCATAGTAACAAATAAAATTCAAAGAACAATATTTACTGGACATATTCCACAGCTTTACACAGCATTAATATGGCCTCTCTCGGTGCAGTTATGGTGTCCATATTTCTGAATGGTTATAAATACCTTGGAGAACATACATAGTCAGTTCAGACTCTCAGGTAAGGACCCACTATGGGCGAGGGGGAAGTGGGGACAGAAGAAGAATAGCCGGTGAGAGGAAGAGCTGAAGTAGAAGAGAAAGAGTCAGGACTAAACCCAACAGTCTAACTACTTGTCATACATAATAGAATAAAATAATCCACAGTATAATGAATCTTTAATGTGATGATTGAATAAGAAGTTGATTAAGAAGAGACATGAAAGAATTGTAAAATGGTAAATAGGTATAAACCAAGGAGTCATACGTAGGGAGAATACCTGGAGGATGTTCCGGGGGTCAACACCCCCGCGGCCCGGTACATGACCAGGCCTCACGGTGGATCAGGACCTGATCAACCATGTTGTTACTGCTGGCCGCACGAACGAATAAACCACATCTCGGCTGGTCAGACACTAACTTTAGTGCCTGTCCAGCTCCATCTTGAAGGCAGCCAGGGGTCAATCGGCAATTTCCCTTATGTATGCTGGGAGACAGTTGAACAGTCTTGGGCCTCTGACACTAATTGTGTTATCTCAGTGTATTTGCAGCACCCTTACTTTTCATTGGGGATATGTTGCACCGCCTGCCGAGTCTTTTGCTTTCGTAGGCAGTGATCTCCGAGTGCAGATTTGGGACTAGTCCCTCTATGATTTTCCAGGTGTAAATTATGATGTATCTTTCTCGCTTGCGTTCCAAGCAGAGTGATCGAAGCTCTAGCGTCTTGGGTGATATACGATAGGTATACGAGTGATATACGATAGATATGCCATTACATGGCATGGCTAGCTCATGCCATGAAATGAATCACATCAGGTTCATTGATAACGCTTGCTCGTACCATGTAAAGAATCACATCAGGTTCATTGATAACGCTTTCTCGTGCCATGTAATGAATCACATCAGGTTCATTGATAACGCTTGCTCGTGCCATGTAATGAATCACATCAGGTTCATTGATAACGCTTGCTCGTGCCATGTAATGAATCACATCAGGTTCATTGATAACGCTTACTCGTGCCATGTAATGAATCACATCAGGTTCATTGATAACGCTTGCTCGTGCCATGTAATGAATCACACCAGGTTCATTGATAACGCTTGCTCGTGCCATGTAATGAATCACATCAGGTTCATTGATAACGCTTGCTCGTGCCATGTAATGAATCACATCAGGTTCATTGATAACGCTTGCTCGTGCCATGTAATGAATCACACCAGGTTCATTGATAACGCTTGCTCGTGCCATGTAATGAATCACATCAGGTTCATTGATAACGCTTGCTCGTGCCATGTAATGAATCACATCAGGTTCATTGATAAAGCTTGCTCGTGCCATGTAATGAATCACATCAGGTTCATTGATAACGCTTACTCGTGCCATGTAATGAATCACACCAGGTTCATTGATAACGCTTGCTCGTGCCATGTAATGAATCACACCAGGTTCATTGATAACGCTTGTTCGTACCATGTAATGAATCACACCAGGTTCATTGATAACGCTTGCTCGTACCATGTAATGAATCACACCAGGTTCATTGATAACGCTTACTCGTGCCATGTCATGAGTCATTCTTGGTTCATTCACAACACTCGCTGTGTTTTGAGTCACATCCGGGCATTGCACATGGTGCGTCTCCTCCCTTATACGCTGAGTACCGTTCTCAGTGAGACCTTGAGTAACCCAGACAGCTGTGGCGGTCTAAAAATAGGACACTTCTCCATGACTTCCTTTCATGGCGTATACTCTGCCTTGGATGCTATGTGTTACAATGTTCTCTTATTAAGAAATATAGAGAAAGTAAAGTAACCTGTGTGATTTATCAGGGGATCTTATTAATGAAAATTGGATACTAGACATTAATGCCTATATCCTAAATTTGCTTGTAACAGATTAAATATAAATTGTAAATAGTATATATTTGTATGTGCTCCTGTTAGCCCTGTATTTTTGGTACTAGTTCCAGAATCTTGCGCTACTGTTCACAGGTGAATCTTGCGATACTGTTCACAGGTGAATCTTGCGCTACTGTTCACAGGTGAATCTTGCGATACTGTTCACAGGTGAATCTTGCGCTACTGTTCACAGGTGAATCTTGCGCTACTGTTCACAGGTGAATCTTGCGCTACTGTTCACAGGTGAATCTTGCGCTACTGTTCACAGGTGAATCTGTCGCTACTGTTCACAGGTGAATCTTGCGCTACTGTTCACAGGTGAATCTTGCGATACTGTTCACAGGTGAATCTTGCGCTACTGTTCACAGGTGAATCTGTCGCTACTGTTCACAGGTTGGAAATGGGTTGCACACTGAACTAGCTGCTTCGGCGCCTAAATGAAACCTGTTACACACTAATATAAACAAGCACTACTGTTGACACATGATGTAAAGAAACAGTTCTGTTGTTATACTAAAGATTTTATTTTTACTTGATACTGATATTTTTACCTTAGCGAGGAACAACGCAGAAACATTCAAGTAAACAAATACAAACATTCAAGTAAACAAACACATATGTTAGCCAACACGTGATTGACATACTGAAAATAATAAAAAGATTATATTTTATTAACAAGTTTTGAACTTGTATGGGTGGTAGAGTGGTGTAAGGTAGTCCCCAAGGACAGCCCAGTAAAGTCACAATGTCATGAGACCAGTTGTCTTATATCCACTGAAGTCCTATGATTCTCTACCCCAGGATGCGAGCCACACTAGTTGCCTAACAACCAGGTACATAGTTACTGCTCGTGAACAGGGCAGCAGGTGCTACGAAAAAAGCCCAGAGTTTCAGCACATCTGAGGATCAAACCCCAGATTCTCAGTGTGTGCACTGAGGCGTCTACCAAGTGAACCACAAACGGTAACCACATCGCAGGTGAGAGGTAAATCCTACCAACAACCTGCTGTAAACTAATACTTATTATTATTTAATAAGTTAAGAAAATCGATAAACTGGGTAAGAGAAGAAGAGCGGAGGGGGGTGGGTAGGGCAATAAGGAGTTTGAAATAATCAGTCCCTCAGGATGGAGACGAAGTGGTCAGTCCATCAGTTGACAAAATTACAGGATATGCACAGAGAAGGAGATTATGTACTGGAGACAGGTGAGGTGAAGCAGTTGGAGGCGGAGTCACCGGTGGACAAAGACAATGAAGTGAGAATAAAAAGGCACAATAGGAGAAAGAAACTTAAGTCGACATTTTCGTTCGACTTGGACCATTAACTAGACACACTAACACACGAAGGTAAGGGAGTCAGTTTATGGACGAGGAGACAGGAGGAAGTAAAAATAGAATGGAGTGGATATAGTAGTGGAATATGTAGTACTGGTAGTGGAAGTAGTAATAGTAATAGTAGTAGTAATAGTAGTAGTAGTAGTAGTAGGTAGGGGCAATAGTGGTAGTGACACAATATGTGTTATGTTGAAAATTGTATAAAATACCTACAAGTTGATTAGTAAGACACATGTGCAACAGTTGGGTATCGTTATTGATGAAACTTTTCACCTACACAGTGGACTTCTTCAGTCAAACACAGAGGCAACAAGTGTAGTAGTTAAATGAAGATGATGTAATCAGTCCATCAACTTTGGAGAAATAGTATTTGCTGCACACGTGTCATACTCACTGACTTGTCGATATTTAATACCATTTTCAGCATAACTGTCAGACGCTGCAACACATCGCTATCTGTGTACAGAGGACATCTTCCACACTTCATCTCATAACTACAAGTTATGACTGAGAAGGGTTGGTTTCCAGAGGGATCTGTCTAGCATGAGCCAGTAGGCTTCCTGAAGTGCTTCTCAGTTCTTGCCTTCTTGATATTACTAGTGAATCCCGTCCTCTGCAGCGTCGTCGAGATCTTCCACCTCTCCTTCGACAGTAAGTCTTTAAGACTTCATTCTTAAACTGCAGCTTCATATCGTTCCAGACAATGGAGATAAACTCTTTACCAGGCTGAGGGACTGACCACCTCAGATACTATTTCTCAAAATTTGATGGACTGATTATATCATCTTTATTTCACTACTACACCTGCTGCCTCTGTATTTGACTGATGAAGCCCTCTGTGCAGCCGAAACGTTTCAGCAATAAAGATAGTGGAGTGATGTGAGGGAATAGTAGTAGTAGGTAGTAGTAGTAGTAGTCGTAGTAGTAGAGGAGGTTTAAGGACAAGAAAAAAGGAGCTCACGAGGATGGGATCAAAAACACAGGGCGGAAAACTCATAGAACAAAACGCACCTAAGCAGAAGAAATGAAAGGCAAAGAAAATATAAGATAGAAGAGGTAAGGGGGAGATATAGATCAAGTCAAGCCACAAGTATTCTGAAGATTGAAGCACTTGAGGCATCTGCAGACAAGACCACTACTAAGATTCATACTAGGAAAGTTGTGTATAAGGGATGCTTCAAGAAGACGGCGACTCTCAAAGCTAGATGAATTGTAAACAGTTTGGGCAGAGGACCAGCTAATTCACTGACAACCACGAACACTACTTGCATTTGAGTTACCAAGTGCAAGGTGAGAAAACATTAATGAGAATACGTTTCTTTCACCAGAGACTTTATCAAAACAGAGACCACCAGCAAAGACTAAGATTTAGCAAAGCAGATTCAGGTGTAGTGGGAGTGCCACTACTTCCTCAGCCATCTAAACAAAGAAGATACCTCAACTGTAACCACCAGCAGTTAACAATGATGTGAACTGTAAGGTATGCCTCTGTACTCACTCAAACACACATACACACACGGGGCCAGACGCTATGATTCGACCCCTGCAATCACAATTAGGTGTGTACACATACAGACACACACACACACATATTCTCTCTCTCTTCAATTCCTTAAGAACTGATATTAATCTTATTGAATATATCCATTACATAGTTTTCTATATAAAAAAATATCGCACCAACAAGTACTGATCTCCTGTATTTTCCCATGGAAAATTTGTCGTTTTTTTCTGTTCCTGCCTTTACATTAACTGTCGTATAATCTAAAACACTTAAGGATGGTCGATATATTTTTACTAAAATTAGAAAGGTTTTGAACGAAGAGGAAAACTCCACAATTGGGAGCACAACGTCATGTCTCTCTGAACGTTATGGCACTAAGACTAGTCTTCGTTTAGAGCCCCTTTCCCCGTTCTCCAGACTTTCAATTATCTGGTGATCCATAGCTCGGTTGGTAGCGCACTCAGCTCACACACTGAGTGACTGTTGTTCGAACATAGGTACGGGTGGAGACATTGGTCGTGTTGCCTTAAGACACCTGCTGTCCCTGTTCACCTAGTTGTAAGTACCTTGGTGTTAGTCGGTTGGTGTGGGTCGCATCCTGGGGGACAAGATTAACCTAACTGCCTAAAATGCTCTGCATAACCAGGGACCGTCTGTATAGCATGTCACTGATGTCAGCTAGGTCTGTCAAAGTTGAATTATTATGTACTTGTAGAAATAAAGATTATTATTATTATTATTATTATTTTATAATAATAATAATAATAATAATAATAATAATAATAATAATAATAATAATAATAATAATAATAATAATAATATATTATTATTATATATATATTATTATTATTATTATTAATATATATTATTATTATTATTATTATTATTATTATTATTATTATTATTATTATTATTATTATTATTATTATTATTATTATTATATTTTTCCTCTTTGTGATTTATAGGACAGCTATTTTTAAGTCATTGAATCCGAGAATGCATTCGGGCAATGAAAATTCCACAAACCAACCGGGAAATATTGATCTTGGGGTAAAACATTAGTTCTGAATTAAGTTTCTCTACTTTATTGACTTTTAGCAAATCTTTCGCGTATTTGATAAAGTTCTGTCATCTTGGAAATATTCTCTACCAGATATTTTCTTTTCATTCTCTCTGATGGTAGTTAATTGTTGGGTACAGTGAAGAACCAAGCAATCCCTTGCTTGGTACAAACAAGGGTTAGGGCATCCTCTGTTGGGTACAGTGAAGAACCAAGGCATCCCTTGCTTGGTACAAACAGGGGTTAGGGCATCCTCTGCTGGGTACAGTGATGAACCAAGGCATCCCTTGCTTATTACAAACAGGGGTTAGGGCATCCTTTGCTGGGTACAGTGATGAACAAAGGCATCGTTTGCTTGGTACAAACATGGGTTAGGGCATCCTTTGCTGGGTACAGTGAAGAACCAAGGCATCGTTTGTTTAGTGCAGACAAGGATCTGGCCATCCTCTGCTGGGCACAGACAAAGGTCTGAGAATTCCTTCCTTGGTACTGTAAAGGGTCAGGACACTCTCTTTTTGGAATAATCACTGGGTACAGTCATAGGTCAAGGTATTCATGACTGGCCTTCACGGGACATTCCCCTGGGACTGACTCACCCACCAGCGTAAGAATTAAGGAGGGTCGGCAGGCGGTGGGTAGAGTTGACGCGTCTGTTGTGGTCGTAATTAATTTCAACATATTTTTCCTGGGTCTCTAGCACCTCCCGTTGCTTCTCTCACCCACATATTTATTCGCCCCCACCGCATCTTCACTTCCACTATTCAGGAACCTGACGTCACTCTTCACTTCCACTACTCAGGAACCCTCCATCACTTCACTACCACTACTCAGCAACCTTCCATCACTTCACTGCCACTACTCAGCAACCTTCCATCACTTCACTGCCACTACTCAGGAAACCTCCATCACTTCACTTCCACTACTCAGCAGCCTTCCATCGCTTCACTTCCACTACTCAGCAACCTTCCATCACTTCACTTCCACTACTCAGCAATCTACCATCACTTCACTTCCACTACTCAGCAACCTTCCATCACTTCACTTCCACTACTCAGCAACCTACCATCACTTCACTTCCACTACTCAGCAATCTACCATCACTTCACTTCCACTACTCAGCAACCTACCATCACTTCACTTCCACTACTCAGCAACCTTCCATCACTTCACTTCCACTACTCAGCAATCTACCATCACTTCACTTCCACTACTCAGCAACCTACCATCACTTCACTTACACTACTCAGCAACCTTCCATCACTTCACTTCCACTACTCAGCAACCTTCCATCACTTCACTTCCACTACTCAGCAACCTACCATCACTTCACTTCCACTACTCAGCAACCTTCCATCACTTCACTTCCACTACTCAGCAACCTTCCATCACTTCACTTCCACTACTCAGGAACCCTCCATCACTTCACTTCCACTACTCAGCAACCTACCATCACTTCACTTCCACTACTCAGCTACCTTCCATCACTTCACTTCCACTACTCAGCAACCTTCCATCACTTCACTTCCACTACTCAGCAACCTACCATCACTTCACTTCCACTACTCAGCAACCTTCCATCACTTCACTTCCACTACTCAGCAACCTTCCATCACTTCACTTCCACTACTCAGGAACCCTCCATCACTTCACTACCACTACTCAGGAACCTTCAATCACTTCACTTCCACTACTCAGCAACCTTCCATCACTTCACTTCCACTACTCAGCAACCTTCCATCACTTCACTTCCACTACTCAGCAACCTTCCATCACTTCACTTCCACTACTCAGGAACCTTCCATCACTTCACTTCCACTACTCAGCAACCTTCCATCACTTCACTTCCACTACTCAGGAACCCTCCATCACTTCACTACCACTACTCAGGAACCTTCCATCACTTCACTTCCACTACTCAGCAACCTTCCATCACTTCACTTCCACTACTCAGGAACCTTCCATCACTTCACTTCCACTACTCAGCAACCTTCCATCACTTCACTTCCACTACTCAGCAACCTTCCATCACTTCACTTCCACTACTCAGCAACCTTCCATCACTTCACTTCCACTACTCAGGAACCTTCCATCACTTCACTTCCACTACTCAGCAACCTTCCATCACTTCACTTCCACTACTCAGGAACCTTCCATCACTTCACTCCACTCTCAGGAACCTTCCATCACTTCACTTCCACTACTCAGCAACCTTCCATCACTTCACTTCCACTACTCAGGAACCTCCATCACTTCACTTCCACTACTCAGGAACCTTCCATCACTTCACTTCCACTACTAGAACCTTCCATCACTTCACTTCCACTACTCAGAACCTTCCATCACTTCACTTCCACTTCTCAGCAACCTTCCATCACTTCCTTCACTACTCAGAACCTTCCATCACTTCACTTCCACTCTCAGCAACCTTCCATCACTTCACTTCCACTACTCAGGAACCTTCCATCACTTCACTTCCACTACTCAGCAACCTTCCATCACTTCACTTCCACTACTCAGAACCTTCCATCACTTCACTTCCACTACTCAGCAACCTTCCATCACTTCACTTCCACTACTCAGCAACCTTCCATCCTTCACTTCACTACTCAGAACCTTCCATCCTTCACTTCCACTACTCAGCAACATTCCATCACTTCACTTACTACTCAGCAACCTTCCATCATTTCACTTCCACTACTCAGAACCTTCCATCACTTCACTTCCACTACTCAGCAACCTTCCATCACTTCACTTCCACTACTCAGCAACCTTCCATCACTTCACTTCCACTACTCAGCAACCTTCCATCACTTCACTTCCACTACTCAGGAACCTTCCATCACTTCACTTCCACTACTCAGGAACCTTCCATCACTTCACTTCCACTACTCAGCAACCTTCCATCACTTCACTTCCACTACTCAGCAACCTTCCATCACTTCACTTCCACTACTCAGAACCTTCCATCACTTCACTTCCACTACTCAGCAACCTTCCATCACTTCACTTCCACTACTCAGGAACCTTCCATCACTTCACTTCCACTACTCAGCAACCTTCCATCACTTCACTACCACTACTCAGGAACCTTCCATCACTTCACTTCCACTACTCAGCAACCTTCCATCACTTCACTCCACTACTCAGGAACCTTCCATCATTCATTCACTACTCAGCAACCTTCCATCTTCCACTATAGATTTCTCTTCAGCAACCTTCCATCACTTCACTTCCACTATCAGACCTTCCATCACTTACTTCCACTACTCAGCAACCTTCCATCACTTCACTACCACTACTCAGGAACCTTCCATCACTTCACTTCCACTACTCAGCAACCTTCCATCACTTCACTACCACTACTCAGGAACCTTCCATCACTTCACTTCCACCACTATGTAACTCTCACTCATTATTTTCCAGTAGTTTAATAAATATATTCAAGAAAATTCTGTCTGTACAGTGGTTTTTCCAGGGAATATTTTATTAACCGATCCCACACGCTTACCCCCGACCACCATGACACATCTTACGCCTGACAGCCTCCTGTCTCTGGTTCCTGACACACACGTCCGGCCCACTTACCTGATCTCTCCTCATCCTCTCGCTGACTCTACCTCGTAACTTCCGGGAGAACCCTTGATGAGGTATTTAGGACGCTGTGAAGAATATTAATTCTACATCCGCAATGTGCTACATTCATGGACCTCCCCTATATGATGATTTCTGTGGGACGCTCTCAGAGATAATGCATCTACATTCACAGTGAGGCGCTTACAGGGATGTTGACTCACTCCACTGACCCACCCACCTCTAATCACCCGCGGTCAATCACCAAAGACCTCGATGTAACGACTGCCCTCAGTCAATCATAGTTAACCATAACATAATTTGTAAGAAACTACCAACAATCGTAAACTGGTTTAAGTCCTACCTGATTAACATTGTCAAGATCAATAATTCAGAATCAGAACTCCTGCCGATAGCATGTGGAGTTCTGCAAGGTAATGTTCTGGGCCCGTTACTGTTTTTGTTATGTGAATGACATGCCTATCATTGTCAAGTGTAAGCATCTGTTGTATGCAGACGACAGTGCTCTGTTAGTCTGTTAGTGGCAGTGAAGTAATGGAGGGTTCCTGAGTAGTGGAAGTGAAGTGATGGAGGTTCCTGGTGTGGAGTGATGGAATGTGATAGTGGATGAAGGTGAAGGTTCTGTGTGGAAGTGAGTGATGGAATTCTGTGAGTGAGTAGTGGAAGTTGCTGAGTAGTGGAGTGAAGTGATGAGGTTGTGATAGTGAAGTGAAGTGATGAAGGCTGTGTGAAGTGAAGGATGGAAGTTGCTGTAGTGGTGAAGTGATGGAAGTTGCTAGTAGTAGTGATGGAGCTGGTGAGTGAAGGATGAAGGTTGCTGGTAGTGGAAGTGAGTGATGGAGTTGCGGTAGTGATGAGTGATGAAGTGATGGATGAGTGAAGGTTGCTAAGTGAAGTGATGGAGATGTGGAAGGTGATTGCAGTGTGATGAAGTTGCTGTATGAGTAATGATATTGCTATTCTATCACTGTAACTAGAGTCATGTAGCACTTTGTTAACAGACAACAAACTATCGTTACACCTCGGGAAAACAGAAAGTATAATCTTTGGCACGAAAAGTAAACTGATGAGGGTAAATACTTTTAATGTCCAGTGAAATATATGGAAATTCTACACTACACAATACACATGGGAATTCTCTCTGACCCAAGTTAAGATTTGTTCGGATTTTTAACCGGAGAGTTAGCCGCCCTGGATATAACCCAAGAAAGTTAGTGAGTTATCGGAGACTGTCTCTTTTATTTCCATCGGGTCCTTCAGTCTTGTCTCCCAGGATAAGACCCAAACCAGCCGATTTCTTGTATAGCTAACGTCCGTGTACCTATTATTATAAGCTGATCCTCTCTTTAATGCTCATGATTATAACTCACTTCACTTTATTACTATTGTATCTTCTATTACCGTAACTGATTTTCACACAGCTGAGTTACTTAGCTGTTTTAATTTTAATATTATAGTCATGACTGATGTCTATTGTAATTTACAGATAAGCTTTAAATATTAATGATGTTACAAGAACCCCAACGGATATAATTCATTTTGTCCGACCTTTATTGGGCTATCCTAGGTAATTTACACATGTTATACTATGTAAGATAATTGTACTTATGTGTACGTTCCTAAATATACTTACCCGACCTTGAAAACCGACCTTACTGCCCGATGTCTCACCACCCAGATATATGTCCAACCTCACCACCAACACAAAATGACAACACCACCAACCACCCTCCATCTCATGGAACACCACCAACCACCCTCCATCTCTTGGAACACCACCAACCACCCTCCATCTCTTAGAACACCACCAACCACCCTCCATCTCTTGGAACACCATCAACCACCCTCCATCTCTTGGAACACCACCAACCACCCTCCATCTCTTAGAACACCACCAACCACCCTCAATCTCTTGGAACACCATCAACCACCCTCCATCTCTTGGAACACCACCAACCACCCTCCATCTCTTGGAACACCACCAACCACCCTCCATCTCTTGGAGCACCACCAACCACCCTCCATCTCCTGGAACACCACCAACCACCCTCCATCACTTGGAACACCACCAACCACCCTCCATCTCTTGGAGCACCACCAACCACCCTCCATCTCATGGAACACCACCAACCACCCTCCATCTCTTGGAACACCACCAACCACCCTCCATCTCTTGGAGCACCACTAACCACCCTCCATCTCATGGAACACCACCAACCACCCTCCATCTCATGGAACACCACCAACCACCCTCCATCTCATGGAACACCACCAACCACCCTCCATCTCTTGGAACACCACCAACCACCCTCCATCTCATGGAACACCACCAACCACCCTCCATCTCTTGGAACACCACCAACCACCCTCCATCTCATGGAACACCACCAACCACCTCCATCTCATGGAACACCACCAACCACCCTCCATCTCATGGAACACCACCAACCACCCTCCATCTCTTGGAACACCACCAACCACCCTTCATCTCTTGGAACACCACCAACCACCCTCCATCTCATGGAACACCACCAACCACCCTCCATCTCATGGAACACCACCAACCACCCTCCATCTCATGGAACACCACCAACCACCCTCCATCTCTTGGAACACCACCAACCACCCTCCATCTCTTGGAACACCACCAACCACCCTCCATCTCATGGAACACCACCAACCACCCTCCATCTCTTGGAACACCACCAACCACCCTCCATCTCATGGAACACCACCAACCACCCTCCATCTCATGGAACACCACCAACCACCCTCCATCTCATGGAGCACCACCAACCACCCTCCATCTCATGGAACACCACGAACCATCCTCCATCTCATGGAACACCACCAACCACCCTCCATCTCTTGGAACACCACCAACCACCCTCCATCTCTTGGAACACCACCAACCACCCTCCATCTCATGGAACACCACCAACCACCCTCCATCTCATGGAACACCACCAACCACCCTCCATCTCATGGAACACCACCAACCACCCTCCATCTCTTGGAACACCACCAACCACCCTTCATCTCATGGAACACCACCAACCACCCTCCATCTCTTGGAACACCACCAACCACCCTCCATCTCTTGGAACACCACCAACCACCCTCCATCTCTTGGAACACCACCAACCACCCTCCATCTCTTGGAACACCACCAACCACCCTCCATCTCATGGAGCACCACCATCCACCCTCCATCTCTTGGAACACCACCAACCACCCTCCATCTCATGGAACACCACCAACCACCCTCCATCTCATGGAGCACCACCAACCACCCTCCATCTCATGGAACACCACCAACCACCTCCATCTCTTGGAACACCACCAACCACCCTTCATCTCATGGAACACCACCAACCACCCTCCATCTCTTGGAACACCACCAACCACCCTCCATCTCTTGGAGCACCACCAACCACCCTCCATCTCATGGAACATAACCAACAACGGGGATAACTGTGAGAACTTGATACAATGTAAAGGAAATATTAGGTGAGACTCTAAAGAGAAGAGTAAGAGGGAGTGAAGTGTGTTTTGAAAAAAGTTTTGAAAACCGAAAAGTTGAAGATTGAGACACTTATGCAACATATGGGAATCTTTATTAAGGAAACGTTCCCTTAATAAAGATTCCCAAATGTTGCATAAGTGTCTCAATCTTCAACATTTCATTTGTAAAAAATTTTTTTTAGCCAACAGAATATAAATAGGAAAGGAGATTATGGAAGGAAGAGTGAGATGTGAGCATTGATGATGGTAGATGAGTAAAACACATGTGCAGCAGTTGTTGTATTTTTTTTTGTTGAATTTTTTTGCCTACACAGTAGGCTTCTTCAGTGAGATACAGAGGCATCAGATGTATTAGCGAAGTAAAGATGATGTAGTCGGTCCACCCATCAAGCATGAGTAGTTTCAACTACAGGTTAGATAAATACATGAAAGGGAGGGGGTGGATTTTAAGTGTGACTTGCACTAGAGTTAGCACGTTTATCAAAGCTTATTCCTTGTTAGTATTTGAAAATGGGTTGGGCAAATATTTTTGTTAGTGGGTTTGGTTTTAAGAAGGACGTACCTAGTATTGGCCAGTAGGCCTGTTTCAGTGTTCCTTCTTTCTTATGTTCTTACCTCGACTGAATCTGTTAGTGTCAGCCTATTCGCCTAGAGTCCTTCAGCCTCTCCACGATCTCTGTCAAGTATTTGCTAGGAGCCTCCTGCACCGGTGGCTGTCAGAAATGCACCCACGTATTCAATTACCAGTTTAATGTCCATAGTGACAACTGGAACCTGGTTAATTACTGGGTAGAAAGAAGCTTGGCCGGGTAGGAGGGTTCACACACGGTGTGTGGAAGGTTGGCCGGGTATGAGGGTTCACACACGGTGTGTGGAAGGTTGGCCGGGTATGAGGGTGCACACACGGTGTGTGGAAGGTTGGCCGGTATGAGGGTGCACACACGGTGTGTGGAAGGTTGGCCGGGTATGAGGGTGCACACACGGTGTGTGGAAGGTTGGCCGCGTATGAGGGTGCACACACGGTGTGTGGAAGGTTGGCCGGGTATGAGGGTGCACACACGGCGTGTGGAAGGTTGGGATGAGTCACACGGTTGGAAGGTTGCCGGGTATGAGGTGCACCACGGCGTGTCGAAGGTTGAGCAACCCGATGACGGTCACTTGCACAAGCGTTATGTATTGTAATCGATATAATGAATAAGGTTGGGAAAGATGAACTTACGTGACCCTGGGTCATTTTCTGTCTTTCCGGAGACTTCGTGTCTTGGACTTGTGATGACATCAAGCACTCAGGTTAATGATGAATTGTCGCAGGATCACAGTGTCATTAAATCATTTTAGTTGACACTCGCTTATCGAAGAATCCTGGAATCATCACTTATCTGTATATCCAACAACTTCAACCAGAACAACGGCTTCTCAACGTAGCTGAACCTATTGCCAAGAAACTTCCAACGCTATCCCACCTAGAACTCAGAATGGAACATTGCGGTCCTTATAGTCACACAAGGTTTTAAACTATTACACTACTTTAAGACTGTCACATGCAGCTTTCACACTGGCCGCATTCTCCACCTGACTATATCCGTATATATTCATGTTACTCAAGTTCCAGGTAGATTGTGTGACTCGATAATATGTGTTTATGTTTCCCTTTGTGGTATTTATCCCGTTTAATTTCGCATGATGGGCATGTCATTCACATAACGAGGACAATAAGGGATCCAGAGTTACCTTGGGAAACCACGTGTATCAGGTTTCTTGATTCTGTGTTGTTGATCTCGACAATTTGTTTCCCGTTTCTCAGGTAAGACTTAAACCAGTCTACAGAACCTACATAATATATTATGGTTGACCATATCGAAGGCCTTTTGAAATTCTAAGGTCACTATACCTATGAGATTCTCTAGCGACAATTCATTTCTCAGTTCATTCTGTTAAATATTGGGCTTTTGGGCTAATTAAATCTTGAAAGTAAATCTTGGCTTCAGTAGCTACTGAAGCCAACTGATTGTAGTGGGTTGGGTCCTTGTGGGCTGCTGGTATCCCTCAGTGATGGGTCTTAAAATGAATTTTAGTACCATAAGAGGCATTACCTGTAAATGATAAGAAAAATCATCATTGGAATGTATGACAAGACCCTGACCGCGGGATTGAATCCTTCTAAGGTGACAGATTTCATCACATTATGGATGGAAAATAAAATAAAAACAACTAGCATTATATCGACTGTTATAGCAGACCACTTCTAACATCAGTTTGGTTAATAATGGCTGTTCTATCTCAGTGAGGTACTGTATTGTATAGGAGGTGAAGTATTGTTTTAACAGTGATAATGCATGTCAATGGTTCTTGTGATAAGGTTTCAACTCCAGGCTATGCTACCCTAAAGCACCGCAGTCTTCCCAAGACAATTCTCTCTCATTTATCCTCTCAACCCAGTTCAGTTCTTGGAGATAGGGAGAAAAAAATAGGATGATATTCGTAATACATACGTAATACCCTAGCTTGGTTGGTATTGATAGGTCCTGGGCAGGAATGAAGCAGTATACAAATTGAAAAGTATTGTCGTTCTTATGAACAGGACTCGTATGGATATTTCTTACCAATGTAACTGATTCAGTGGTAACTCCTATGAGTTGTGTACCGCTGATAACATGTAGCGATCCAACCAAACTGCATGATAACACCATGAAGACGGATCTCAACAGGTGTGGCCATTCCTTAGTTTCGTGAGAAAACGTCATTTCCGTCATGTCTGTGCGCTGAGTTGGGGTGACTAATATATTGGTCAAGCTAGCATATGTGAGCTGTACATTAAGACGTCTCAAAACTTCAGAGCACCTTTTTCACATCAGAATATGCCATCAGCTAATATACTCTATAAATATTTCGGATATTGGGTCACTTCAACAGTGATAAATAAGCTTTAACTACAACTCTTCAAAAGCTCTTTTCTCGTACTGAATCATCGGAATATAAATAAAAAAAAATGGTTATAACTATGACCATAATTTTTAAAGGGGTGGACGGTAAGCCAGCGGAAGGTCTCGGTCAGATGACTGAAAGCTCCAACGGCGGGTCATTATCAGACTAAGACCCGCATCAGGAAACACTTGTCCTGTTTCCTGACAAACCTTACCAAACCTAATCGGAATATAGGTTGTAGTGTATAAATCATGTGCAATATAAATTATTTGCATGTGGCATTTCTGACCCTCCTCCTACCACTTTGAATTGTAGTCTTTCCAAGTGGTTGCCATGAACACGACTTTTCCTTGTTATTCTCTTAGAATTTGAACACGCACGAGATGAAGGTCTTGTATTTGTGTGGATGTTCAGAAAGGAGGCGAATAACGCGCCATCGTCTGTGACGCAGAACCCTCACCCCCAATTATACTTTCTGTTTCCCTCAAGACTTTAATTAACAATTCCTCTATTTACTTTTTTTTTAAGCTCTCAACTGTATATGTATAGCTTACTGCCCTAAAATTCCTACACCTTTAAAAAAAAAAAAATAACACATTTTCGATGTCAGTCCTTATACACCTTACCTTATTTTCATAGATATATTAAACAAAAGCATAAGCTATTATTTTTTTCATCCTCAAATGCTTTTCCCAAGCCAACTTACTGCATCCCCAAACTCATTTAAAGATTTCCTTGGTTGTAACAAATCAGATTACTCTGTCTCATGCATGAAATTTGTGTCTGCCAAATCATTTTCTTCTCTTTAATACTTCGACCTTTTTATCAAGAAGCTCATCACTTGTACTCTTAAGAGTAAATTTATTTACTCCAAAGCTGTTTCTTATTCTTAGATAAAAGTGGTCATTTTATACAATCTTTTACGACGATTTTAATCATACTATTGATTTAAATAAAACCTAAGGAATCTGCCTAAAACTCTAGTAAGAACCTTATATTGAATAAAGGACGTCTTTAATTTTTCTTAACTAAGGTAAATACTGATTCGTTAGATAAGAATATGTTTTCATAGAATTACTAATTAATCATAGAAATGAACTAAATATAAACATAAAAATTACATTCCTCATCAAATCTACTAATGAACACTGAGATGTTGTGTGTGAACAACGTATGGAAAAGTCGGTTGTTCTCAGGTTATGGACACAGTGGTGAATGTTTCTGAGTGAATATCAATATATAATGAAACTTTTCCTTAATTCACATCTCTGGCATTAAAAAAGATCCTGATACAAGGTACAGATGAATGTGGCGTTTAATCATCAACTCACAGTTGACTAGAAAGAAATCTGACAATCTACTTAGTACCATTAGATGTACAAAAATGACTCATGACGAGGCTGTGTCTGTGATATAGAAGATACACAGAAATCATGATAACAATCTCCCATTACTCTTCCTCATAACCGTGTTCCTCCTATTACGTTCCCTCTCAATACTCTCCCTCTCACAATTCAACCTCCCAACCGCACCTCTAACAGCACTCTCCCTACAACAATGTATCTTCACAACTCTCCCTCCCAACCGTGTCCCAGCCTATCACTCTCCCTCCAAACTGTGTCATTCACAACACTCTCCCTCCCAACTGTGTCATTCATAACACTCTCCTTCCAACTGTGTCATTCACAACACTCTCCCTCCCAACTGTGTCATTCACAAACCTCTCACTCCCAACCGAGTCCCACCCTATCACTCTCCCTTCCAACTGCGTCATTCACATAACTCTCCCTCCCAACTGTGTCATTCATAACACTCTCCTTCCCAACTGTGTCATTCATAACACTCTCCCTCCCAACTGTGTCATTTACAAAACTCTCCCTCCCAACTGTATAATTCATAACACTCTTCCTTCCAACTGTATAATTCATAACACTCCTTCCCAACTGTGTCATTCATAACACTCTCCATCTCAACTGTGTCATTCACAAAACTCTCACTCCCAACCGTGTCCCACCCTATCACTCTCCCTTCCAACTGTGTCATTCACAAAACTCTCACTCCCAACCGTGTCCCACCCTATCACTCTCCCTTCCAACTGTGTCATTCACATCACTCTCACTCCCAGCTGTGTCATTCACAAAACTCTCACTCCCAACCGTGTCCCACCCTATCACTCTCACTCCCAACTGTGTCATTCACAAAACTCTCCTTCCCAACTCTGCATTCATAAAACTCTCCCTCCCAACTGTATAATTCATAACACTCTCCTTCCCAACTGTGTCATTTATAACACTCTCCTTCCCAACTGTGTCATTCATAACACTCTCCTTCCAAACTGTGTCATTCATAACACTCTCCTACCAAACTCTGTCAATAATAACACACTCCCTCCCAACTGTGTCATTCATAAAATTTGCATTCCCAACTGTGTCATTCATAACACTCTCCCTCACAACTGTGTCATTCACAACACTCTCCTTCCCAACTGTGTCATTCACAACACTCTCTCCCTCCCAACTGTGTAATTCACAACACTCTCTCCCTCCCAACTGTGTCATTCACAAAACTCTACCTCCCAACTGTGTCATTCATAACACTCACCCTACAAATATGTCATTCATAACACTCTCCCACCCAACTGTGTCATTCACAGCACTCTCCCTCCCAACTCTGCATTCATAAAACTCTCCCTCCCAACTGTATAATTCATAACACTCCTTCCCAACTGTGTCATTCATAACACTCTCCTTCCCAACTGTGTCATTCATAACACTCTCCTTCCAAACTGTGTCATTCATAACACTCTCCTTCCAAACTGTGTCAATAATAACACACTCCCTCCCAACTGTGTCATTCATAACATTTTCATTCCCAACTGTGTCATTCATAACACTCTCCCTCACAACTGTGTCATTCACAACACTCTCCTTTCCAACTGTGTCATTCACAACACTCTCTCCCTCCCAACTGTGTAATTCACAACACTCTCTCCCTCCCAATTGTGTCATTCACAAAACTCTACCTCCCAACTGTGTCATTCATAACACTCACCCTACAAATGTGTCATTCATAACACTCTCCCTCCCAACTGTGTCATTCACAACACTCTCCCTCCCAACTTTGTCATTCATAACACTCTCAATCACAAATCTGTCATTCATAACACTCTCCCTCCCAACTGTGTCATTCATAACATTTTCATTCCCAACTGTGTCATTCACAAAACTCTACCTCCAACTGTGTCATTCATAACACTCTCCCTAACAAATGTGTCATTCATAACACTCTCCCTCCCAACAGTGTCATTCACAGCACTCTCCCTCCCAACTGTGTCATTCATAACACTCTCATTCCCAAATGTGTCATTCATAACACTCTCCTTCCCAACTGTGTCATTCACAACACTCTCCCTCCCAACTGTGTCATTCACAACACTCTCCTTCCCAACTGTGTCATTCATAACACTCTCCTTCCCAACTGTGTCATTCATAACACTTTAATTCCCAACTGTGTCATTCATAACACTCTCCCTCCCAAATGTGTCATTCATAACACTCTCCCTCCCAACAGTGTCATTCACAGCACTCTCCCTCCCAACTTTGTCATTCATAACACTCTCAATCCCAAATCTGTCATTCAAAACACTCTCCTCCTTTTTTTCAAAAATCTCCTCCCAACTGTCTTCATAACCTCTCCCTTTCCCCAATTGTAATTCCCCAACATCACCCCCCAAATGTTTTCATAAACTTCCCCCAGCTGTGTTTCCGCCTCTCCCCCCAAACCCGCTTTTAAAAATTTCCCCCTGTATAATTCATAACACTTCCCTTCCCCCTGTGCATTTAAAACCTCCCTTCCCCAAATGTGTCATTCCTAAAATCTCCTTCCCAAAATGTGTCATTTAACACTCCCTTCCCCAAATTTTAATTCCCCTTCCTCCCAACTGTGCTTCATAAACTCTCTTCCCCAACTGTGTCATTCAAAATTCCCCCCCAATTTGTGTTCATCCTTCCCCCCCAACTGTGCTTCATAACATTCTCCTCCCAACGTATATTCATAACCCCTCCTTCCCCGTCATTCACAAAACTCTCCCCCCCCAACTGTGTCATTCTCCCTCTCCTTCCCAACTATTCTTCCCAAAATTTTCTCCCCAACTGTGTATTCTCCTCCCCTTTCCCAAATGTGTCATTATAACACTCTCTTCCCCCAACTGTCATTCCCAAAACTCCCTCCGAAATGTGCATTATAAAATTTCCCTTTCCCCAAATGTTTTATTTTAAAATCCCCCTCCCCCTGTGTCTTTATCCTCTCCTCAAACTATGTCATTCCAAAACCCCTTTTTCCCCAACGGGTCATTCATAAGAACAAAAAACATGAAAAGGGGAAAATCCCGGCCTGTTGGCCCTTCTAGGCCCC
>WNWK01011355.1:2500-21370 GCA_009830355.1 Cherax destructor
ACAAGAAGCAGCTTCTTTCTTTCTACTCTGGCCAACTAACGCCATGCGGCTGCATCTAGCCCCCAGCTCTTTTCCTTAATCTCTCAACCATTCCTCTCCCTCACTTCTCTTCCACTACCCAAATCTCCCTTTCACCATCATGGGTCTTACCTGGGAGTATCCTGTCCTGTCCTGGAAATAAAACAACACAGAGTATAAAATCTGGCACTATTTTGATATACAGTGGTTCGAGTGCCGATATCAAACGAATTTGTTCCCATCAGGAATAATGTAAATTAGATTAATCCGTTCAGACCCCCAAAAATACACTTACAAAAGCACTTACAAAAATACACTTACATAATTGTTCGAGTTGGGAGCTGCTCGTATGCCGAGGTTCCACTGTATATTAAAAGCTCTCACTCAAAAATTGGAAACTTAATTATATTTATGTAACGTTGTTTATGTATATTTCATACTTAAATGTAGGGAAAAATATCAATAGTAAAAGTATAAAAAGCATTTAAAGCTTTCTCTGCCATACTTTGGGATTTTATTTCCAAATTCCAATGTAGATGACTGTGAAGTTTATATATTCAGCGTTATTTTCATTATTTAAAATGATTTTTAGTATTAAAATAATTGTATTGCAGGCTGAAGAATTGGGTACCCCAGAAGAGATGCGGAAACGGGCTGACACAATGGTACAGAAGGCTCTGATTATGTTTCCTGGAGTGCTGGTTCCTCTGCTTGATAAATGTAACATTCAGCCAGATCCTGTCGTTGCTAGTCACGCATTCTTTGGTCCAAGAGCACAAATAGAGTATGTCCTTTTTCATTTACTATGCATATATGTATAGCTGCATTGTCAATACTTATTGCATTCACCTTTAACCTTAGCAACTCTTGTTTAGCACATCAGTTGTTTTCCCAGCAAGATGGTGATTCTTTCATCAGAAAACATCTTCATAAGATGAAAACTACAGTATACCGTCAATTTCACTGACTTTAGAATTATAGGACAAGAAATTGCCGAGTCATTTGAATGGGAAACAAATGATCAAGTACATTGTTTAGAGAATTGTCTGATAGTTTTTTTCACAACTGCCATCTTTGCCGAGACAGGGTGTCGATCACAGCAAAACAATGTCGTCATCACCACAGTCACCATTACTGGCCACCTGTAATGGTGGGTTTACTGTATTTATACAGTGGTACCTTGACTTACGGGTTTAATTCGTTCCGTAACCAAGCTCGTAACTCAATTTGCTCGTATATCAAATCAATTTTCCTCATTGAAATTAATTGAAATGCCATCAATCCATTCCAGCCCCCCAAAAAACACCCCAATTTTTTTTTTTGCAGGTTTTTAACCCTTTCGGGGTTTCGGCCATACTAGTACGGCTTACGCACCAGGGTTTTCGTCGTACTAGTACACCTAAATTCTAGCGCCCTCAAATCAAGTAGCAACAGGCTGGTAGGCCTAGATGTGAGAGAATGGGTCTGTGCGGTCAGTGTGCGCAGTATAAAAAAAAATCCTGCACCACACAGTGCATAATGAGTAAAAAAAAACTCTGACCGTGTTTTTGGTTTAAAACAGCGACTTTGCAGTCTATTTTCGTATAGTATTTATGCTTGTATACTCGTTTGATAGAATGGATGATATATTACAGAAATAGAGATAATTTTGACTGGTTTGACGATGACAAGTACCTTGAAACTGAGCGCAAAGTAGCGAAAATGTTCGATTTTTGCAGATGTTCAAGAGTAAACAAATCACGCCATGTGTCCAATACACATCAACTGGGTAGTCTAATATTCTTGCACAAGTACGCTAATATTATTTATATAATTTTTACAATGATGCAGTTGTATACATAACAGTAAATCTTCTATTTTTTGTGAGAATAAAAATTCAAAATGGAAAGCAAAAGTAATGTAAGAGGGGCCTGGAGACGTGACTAATGAACAGATAAAATGTTGTTTGAGTGCCAGGACTGTCTGTCTCGTTTATTCTGGACCCTATTTTGAAATTGGCATCTTTTGAAATTTGTGTGAAATTGGCCAAATTGCCAATTTCTGACCACCTTATTGGGTAGTTGAAATCGGTAAATTGGCGGTTTCTTATACTCAATTGATAGAACAAATGGAATTCTAGCGAAATAGCTAGAATTTTAGTAGACTGAAGCATTGGAATTTGCCGAAAATAGGGCTCAAAGTGGGCGAAATCGCCGATGCGTAAATGTCATCGATACCGCTAACTTCGCGAGAGCATAATTCCGTTAGTTTTCCATCAAATTTCATAATGTTGGTGGCGTTATGATCGGAAAATGATTATCTATCATTCCATAAGAAATGTTTTTTTTTTTTTTTGAGAACGAGTTTGGAAGAGGGCCTTGCGACCCCCAAAGGGTTAAATAAGAAAAATGTATTTATAAATAAGAAATATTGTATACTCCACCCACCACCTTCACTACTCCACCCACCACCATCTCTCTTACACCCACCACCATATCTACTACACCCACCATTATCACTACTCCATCCACCACCCTCACTACTCTACCCACCACTGTAACTACTCCATCCACCCCCAACACTACTCCACCCATTACCACGACTACTCCACCCACCTTAGAGTTTCTGGAAAAACTCTGGTGTTGAAATGGAGGTTACCTCTTCCCCGGATTTATACAAGAACCAAACAAGGACAAGGTGCCTCACTACAATCTGGGATTAGTGTGGGAGTATTATCCTTCCAGTTATGTCTTGGAAGAACATGTAGGATGGGATGAAGTACCTGACATTCCTCTGGGTACAAAGTTGGATTTGACTTCAGATACGCTGCCAACTAGTGGTGGTGTATCTGAAGCTCGCTCGTAACTTGGATTTTGGCTCGCAACTCAAAGCAAAAAATCCTTTTAGACTGTGCAAATAATGGCTATTTTTCAAAACTAAGATGACCCAACTACATATGATTGCTAGAACCTATAGTTTCTCTAGCATCTACATTACATTTATTCATAAATTTCAATAATTCAGGAATTATTATTGTTTTTTACCCTCCAAGGAAGTGACTCAAGGAATTAGAGCTTCTTCCTTTTCCTTGGATCATACCTGATTACTTTCTATTTCCCAGGGTAAGTGCTGTATAAGCCCAAAGGCTTGAGCACTTACCCTCTACTATAATTACTATTATTTTTATTTTATTATTTTTTTATTAACATATGAGTCGTTTTACCAAGGCAGGGTGGCCCAAAAAAGAAGAAACACTTTTATCATCATTCAGTCCATTGTCTAGAAGTGCACCTACACTACCATTAAAACACCCCTTTCCTTCAGAGCACAGGCACTGTACTTCCCACCTCCAGGACTCAAGTTCAGCTTGCCAATTTTCCTGAATCCCTTCATAAATAATACTTTGCTCACACTCCAACAGCATGTCAAGTCATGAAAACCATTTGTCTCCACTCTTATCTAACACACTCACTCATGCTTGCTGGAAGTCCAAGCCTTTTGCATACAAAAACCTCCTTTACCCCCTCCCTCCATTCTTTCCTAGGATGACCCCTACCCTGCCTTCCTTCCACTACAGATTTATTCACCCTCTAAGTCATTCTATTTCGTTCCATCCTTTATAAATGTCCGAACCACCTCAACAACCCTTCCTCAGCCCTCTGGATAATAATTTT
The DNA here is from genome assembly GCA_009830355.1 of Cherax destructor. NCBI lineage: Eukaryota > Metazoa > Arthropoda > Malacostraca > Decapoda > Parastacidae > Cherax > Cherax destructor. The sequence goes on from WNWK01011355.1 coordinate 6,172, forward strand.
AGTAACCCTTCACCTCCTAATTTTCAAACTACGGATTCTCTGCGTTATATTTACACCACACATTGCCCTCAGACACGACATCTTCACTGCCTCCAGCCTTCTCCTTGTTGCTACATTCACCACCCATGCTTCACACCCATATAAGAGCGTTGGTTTAGCTATACTACTCTCATACATTCCCCGCTTTACTTCCCTGAGTAACGTTCTTTGTCTCCACAGACTCCTCAGTGCACCACTCACCTGGTTGTAATGGGAATTGGAGCAAACAAACTCAGCAGTAGACTATAATGTACAGTGGACCTTCGGTTTTCGTTGAAAATTCTTTCCAGAATGCTGTTTGAGTGCCATTACCGAACGAATTTGTTCCCATAAATACAAATGTAAGTTAGATTAGTCATTTCAGACCCCCAAAAATACACTTACAAAAGCTCTTACAAAAATACACTTACATAATTGTTTGAGTTTGGAGGTGAACGAAAACCGAGGGTCCACTGTATATTTTGCCTTCACCCACTGTTTTTTCCCTCGTCAATTCTGTGATTCACCTCGTCTTTTGTAGACCTATCTGCTAGTAAGTCCACTCCCAAATATCTGAATACATTCACTTCCTCCATTCTCCCTTTAACCCTTAAACGGTCCAAACGTATATATACGTTCTTACCGCTACTGCCCCGAATATTTTGAAAAAAATATAATAATTTTTTATATAGAAATGAAGAGCACATTTTTTTAAGTATTATAGGATAAAAAAAAGAAATCTAGGGTTAGTAGTTACCGAAATATGAGGCGGAGAAGTTGGCACTGGATGCTCACCTGACAGCAACAGGAGCCCTGCCACTTGCAGAATCGTTTCCGATATACCTTTTTTTCTCGTTTTTTTATTATTTTATATATGTTTTATGTTCTGATAATTACAATTTATGGTAGTTCTTGTGATTTCATAGCCAATCTGTGTTCTGAAACTAATATTAGGTACTGAAATTGTACTCAAATAATAATAATAATGATAGTGCATAATAATAATAATAGTGCATAATAATAATAATAATAATAATAATAATGATAGTGCATAATAATAATAATAATAATGATAGTGCATAATAATAATAATAATCATTATAGTAAATTTCCCCCCTAAGCATTATGTAAGATATGTGTCGCTGCCTTATCTGATGTTCACTAATGAGGACTGGTGACATTTGATGGGTGTGAGGGCAGTCTTATCTCTTCTTATCAGTCCAGTAATTACAGTGATGACATTGATGAGCTTACACTGCTTCGCTTTATTTGTTACTCAAACTTGTCTGTCTGTATCTGTCTGTCTGTGTCTGTGTGTGTGTCTTTCTATCTGTCTGTGTCGTCTCCTTTCTGTCTGCTTGTGTTACGATCAGGGCCTCATTTATTAGCCTGTTTTGCCCCGTCGTAACAAGTTATTTAATTAAGCTTTGATTGTTTCATCGTTAGAGAAAATCATTATAGTATTAGGGTAATTTTTAGGAGATTGACCCAAGCAAGTAAAATTTGAGAAATTTAATATAAAAGAATTCATATAATTATTCAGTGTATGGTATAAAGTTATCTCTATTGCAGTGTAATACATCATGATAAACTTTATTCGAAAACAGTCGACATATGACTTTACTTGTTTCTGTACTATAATCATACTCAATGACATGAGTTTTATACAAATAATATTTTACATTAACGTTTCGCAATACAATAACTGAGACTATTGCCTCAATAAAGGCAGAGAAGTATAAAATATCAATTGAAACATCAAATACATTTTCTTGAGACAATAATTCAGAATACTGACCAAAGCTCGGCTAATACAAGCTATCACCGTAAGTCGTGGATGAATAGACAATTTTCAAACCATACTAGGGACTTAACAAACCCTCTTAAAGGTGGAATAACTTCCCAAGCCTACTCCAAAGAGCGTATGACTACTCTTGTGAAAGTCAGTGAACCTACTCCTGGTCAGGAGTGGATGTGTGAACCTACTGACGATCGTCAATGTTTGATGAAACGACGTCATGTAGGTCACGTGACTGAGGGAGGGGAGACCGGCCACTACCTGAACAGATAACCGGCAGTATGACTAGTGGTCTCACACTACATGAACACCACAGTAAAATGTAACATCCTACCTACAACATAGCTAAATTAAGTACAGTGGACCCCCGAGTTTCGTAAAAACTTCACTCCTGAAGTCTACTCAAGTGCCATTACCGAACGAATTTACTCCCTTAAGGAAAAATTTCACGTAGGTTAGTCTATTTCAGACCCCCAAAAATACACTTCCACATGAACTTACAAAATTATACTTACATAATTGCACGATTTCCGGGGTATTCGTTAACCGAGGGTCCACTGTAATAGTATAAAGTAAGACATTTTCGTTTTAGCTAATAACGGAATTTTTTTTTTTTTTCACCGAGGCAGGGTGACCCAAAAAGAAAATACTTTCATCATCATTCAACACTTTCACCACACTCATACATAATCACTGTCTTTGCAGAGGAGCTCAGATACGACAGCTGAGAAAAGTCCCTCCCAGCTGTCACTATCTCAGACCCTTCCTTTAAAGTGCAGGCATTGTACTTCCCATTTCCAGGACTCAAGTCCAACTAAATCAATTAACTGGTTTTCCTGAATCCCTTCACAAAATGTTACCCTGCTCACACTCCAACAGATCGTCATGTCCCAAAAACCATTCGTCTCCATTCACTCCTATCTAACACGCTCACACATGCTTGCTGGAAGTCCAAGCCCCTCGCCCACAAAACCTCCTTTACCCCTTCCCTCCAACCTTTTCTAGGATGACCCCTACCCCGCCTTCCTTCCCTACAGATTTATACGCTCTCCAAGTCATTCTACTTTGATCCATTCTCTCTAAATGACCAAACCACCTCAACAACCCCTCTTCAGCCCTCCGACAAATACTTTTAGTAACTCCACACCTTCTCCTAATTTCCACATTCCGAATTTTCTGCATAATATTTACACCACACATTGCCCTTAGACAGGACATCTCCACTGCCTCCAGCCTCCTCCTCGCTGCAGCATTTGCAACCCATGCTTCACACCCATATAAGAGTGTTGGTACCACTATACTTTCGTACATTCCCTTCTTTGCCTCCATGGATAACGTTTTTGTCTCCACAGATACCTCAATGCACCACTCACCTTTTTCCTTCATCAATTCTATGGTTAACCTCATCCTTCATAAACCCATCCGCTGACACGTCAACTCCCAAATATCTGAAAACATTTACTTCTTCCATAATCCCTCTCTCCAATGTGATATCCAATTTTTCTTTATTTAAATCGTTGATACCCTCATCACCTTACTCTTATCTATGTTCACTTTTAACTTTCTACCTTTACACACTCTCCCAAACTCGTCCACTAACCTTTGCAACTTTTCTTTAGAATCTCCCATAAGCACAGTATCATCAGCAAAAAGTAACTGTGTCAACTCCCATTTTGCATTTAATTCTCCATAATTTAATCCCACCCTCTCCCCAACACCCTAGCATTAACTTCTTTTACAACCCCATCTATAAATATATTAAACAACCATGGTGACATTACACATCCCTGTCTAAGACCTACTTTTACTGGGAAGTAATCTCCTCTCTCCTACACACCCTAACCTGAGCCTCACTATCCTCTTAAAAACTCTTTACAGCCTTCAGTAACTTACTACCTATTCCATACACTTGCAACATTTGCCACATTGCTCCCCTATCCACTCTATCATATACCTTTTCTAAATCCATAAATGCAATAAAAACTTCTCTACCTTTATCTAAATACTGTTCACATATATGCTTCACTGTAAACACTTGATCTACACATCCCCTACCCACTCTAAAGCCTCCTTGCTCATCTGCAATCCTACTCTCTGTCTTACCTCTAATTCTTTCAATAATAACCCTGCCATACACTTTACCTGGTATACTCAGTAAACTTATTTCCCTATAATTTTTACACTCTTTTATCCCCCTTCCCTTTATATAATGGAACTATACATGCTCTCTGCCAATCCCTAGGTACCTTCCCCTCTTTCATACATTTATTAAACAAAAATACCAACCACTCCAGCACTATATCCCCCATATATATCTCCAATATACCATTATGATAAAAATACACACAATATAAAATGTTGGTCAAGGGTATACCCATAACAGCTTGTCTCAGAGAGTAGCTCATGAACCAACTGGTATTACGCAGCTCACAAGCACAGTATAACACTTTGTCTGGATTTTTTGAGTTATCCTAGGTAATTTACACTAGGTATAATTGTATTTACGTATGTGTTCCTGTGAGATAGAGACAGATAAATACAGACATACAGACGGATACAGAGACAGCCAATGAGGTACCCAGCTGGCAAGCCAGCCTCCCGAAATCACTTTCCACTTAACCCTTTGGGGTCGACAGGCCTTCTCAGGAAAGTGTTCCTGGGGTCGAAAATTTTTTGGAAAAAAAAAAATTAATTTTTTCTTATGAAATGATAGAGAATCTTTTTCCGATCATAACGCCACCAAAATTATGAAATTTGATCGAAAACTAACGGAATTATGCTTTCGCGAAGTTAGCGGTAGCCATGACACTTACGCATCGGCGATTTTGCCCACTTTGAGCCCTATTTTCGACAAATTCCAATGTTTCAGTCTCCTACAATTATAGCTATTTCGCTAGAACTCTATTTCTTCTATCGATTGAGTACAAGAAACCGCCTATTTACCAATTTCATCTGCCCAAAATAGTGGTCAGAAAATGGCAATTTTCCAATTTCACACAAATTTCAAATGATGCCAATTTCAAAATAGGGTCCAGAGTAAACAAGGCAGACATTCCTGGCACTAAAATAACATGTTCTCTGTTCATTAGTCACGTCTCCAGGCCCTTGTTCCATTACTTTTGCTTTTCATTTTGAATTTTTATTCTCACAAAAATAGAAGATTTACTGTTATGTATACAACTGCATCATTGTAAAAATGGTATAACTAATATCAGAGCACTTGTGCATGAATATAAGACTCGCCAGTTGATGTGTATTGGAGGCATGGTGTGATTTGTTTACTCTTGAACATCGTCAAAAATCGAACATTTTCGCTACTTTGAGCTCAATTTCAAGGTACTTGTCATTGTCATACCAATCAAAATCATCTCTATTTCTGTAATATATATTCCATTCTATCAAATGAGACCAAGAAAACGAGAATACATCAATAAAAACCATACGAAAATCGACTGCAAACTCGCTGTTTTAATCGAAAAACGGTCAGAGTTTTTTTTCTCTCATTATGCAGTGTGTACTGCAGGATTTTTTTATACTGCGACACTGACCACACAGACCCATTCTTTCATATGTATGCCTACCAGACGTTTTCTGCTTAAATTGAGGCCACTAGAATTTGGGCGTACTAGTACGGCACCAACCCCTGCTCGTAAAACGTACTAGTACGGCACCGACCCCCAAAGGGTTAAAAGGGGAGTGTTAATATGACATGACATCAGTGAATCCTTGGTGCTTGACGCAGTGTTTGCTCTAGCTGGCGCTCAGTTTAATTGGTGCTCCCACAAGGTACTAAGTGGTCCCAGATTTTTTTTAATATGGCGCACACCGAGTGTTAGGACCCATTCTATGCTGACCAGGCATCTCAGGCCAATCATGCCAAATTTGGAGGCATGAAAAATAAAACGTAAATATACGTTTGGGGCAGTAGCAGTAAGAACGTATATATACGTTTGGACCGTTTAAGGGTTAATCTGATATCCAATCTTTCATTACCTAATTTTTTTGTTATCCTCATCACCGTACTCTTTCCTATGCTCACTTTTAATTTCCTTCTTTTACGTACCCTACCAAACTTGTCCACCAACCTCTGCAACTTCTTTTCAGAATTTCCCAAAAGGACAGTGTCATCAGCAAAAAGCAACTATGACAACTCCCACTTTGTGTTAGATTCGTTATCTTTTAATCCCACACCTCTTGCCAACACCTGAGCATTCACTTCTCTTACAACCCCATCTATAAATACGTGGAACCTCGACTTACGAGTGTCCCAACATAAGAGTTTTTTGAGATACGAGCTGTCGCTCTGTCGATTTTTTGCTCTGAGTTACAAGCCAAAATCCGAGTTACGAGCGAGCTTCCCACTCAAGGGAGGTTCCTTGAAGCTGGTGAGGGGCTCTTGATCTAGGGAATTAATCCGTGCTCCAGTTCCCTAAATTAAGCCTGAATACCTTCCAACCCCTCCCCCCACAGGCGCTGTATAATCCTATGGGTTTAGTGCTTCCTCATTATAATAACAAGCGAGCTTCAGAACACCGCCACTAGTTGGTGCAGCAAACGCCACATCATCCGGTGAGCAGTGCACGTGTTTACCTCACCGTGAAAGCATTTCTCGTGTTTTGCTTGCGTTTTGTACAGTTATTTTGCCAAATTTCTCTTTTCTAACCATGGGTCCTAAGAAAGTAAGTGCAAAGAACAGTGCTGAGGAGAAAAAAAGGATGATGTTCATAGAATTAAAGCATGAAATCATAAACACAAGCGAGGTGTGCGGGTTGTGGACTTGGCCAGGCAGTACCAGCGTAGTACTTCTACGGTATGTATGATACTAAGGTAGAAGGAGTCGATAGAGGCTATAGCACCAACCAAGGTCGTTACAATAATTTCTAAGCTACGGACCTCTGTCCATGAAAAGATGGAGAAGCTGTTATTGAAACAAATTGTAGCAGTTAAGTTCAGAAATAAAATGTAGCATTAATCCTTTGAGGGTCAAGACCCCCGATTGTAAACTCGTTCTCAGGGTCGAAAAATATTTGAAAAAAAAATAATTTTTTCTTATGAAATGATAGAGAATGCTTTTGTGAGTGTTATAGGCCCAAAAAAAAAAAATGCGATGAATACTTACCGAGATATGGAGGCGTGAAGTTGACATAAAATTAACCACTTACGGCAACATCACCGACTGCCGGTCACGTGGTAATTATTTTTCTTTTTCTACTTTTTTCTTTTATTTTTTAACATTTTATTTTTTCAAGTAACTTTTATGGCCTGTGAGACCAATATAAGCCATATTTTGTGTATATTCACTTGTTGTATACTACACAATAACTGCACAAACATTGTTGTCATTATATTGTTTACAAAACATGTTTACACAAACCAACAATAAAAAATATTGTTTATTACTATTTTTCTATCATATACACATAGTCACTGGACACGTTCCTAGAACTGCTACAGCTTATGGAAGCTTGTACAGTGGACCCCCGGTTTTCGTAATTAATCCGTTCCAGAGAGAGTGACTAAACCCGAATACAATAGGGCCCCACTTTTCGGAGTTCCATTAACACGGCGAGTTCAAATTATGACCAAAACTTGTATACGGCGAGCTGTCTTTCAAATACGGCGCGCGCCACCCGGTTTGGTTACATTTTCCATGAGCACATCTCTCTCTTGTGTAATAATCACTTTTGGGCACATCAAATGTCCTATTTTACGTCAATATAGACATTTTCATTAATCCATCTATGATATTTTCTTCAAAATTATATAAGAAAAACGTTACAAAGCATATAAACATGCTGTTTATATGTTATGGAGGTGTGGTTGCCGGGCGGAGGGAAAACATTACGTAATACTTATAATAATCACTCTTGGGCACATTAAATGTCTTATTTTACTTTAATATAGACATTTTCATTATTCTATCTATGATATTTTCTTCAAAATTATAGAAACACGTTACACAGCATATAAACATTTTAATATCTTTTTTTAAATCTTTCTTCTTTCAACACGTCGACCGTTTCCCACCGAAGCGGGGTGGCCCAAAAGGAAAAACGAAAGTTTCTCCTTTTACATTTAGTAATATATACAGGAGAAGGGGTTACTAGCCCCTTGCTCCCGGCATTTTAGTCGCCTCTTACGACACGCATGGCTTACGGAGGAAGAATTCTGTTCCACTTCCCCATGGAGATAAGAGGAAATAAGAACAAGAACTAGTAAGAAAATAGAAGAAAACCCAGAGGGGTGTGTATATATATGCTTGTACATGAATGTGTAGTGTTACCTAAGTGTAAGTAGAAGTAGCAAGATGTACCTGAAATCTTGCATGTTTATGAGACAGAAAAAAGACACCAGCAATCCTACCATAATGTAAAACAATTACAGGCTTTTGTTTTACACTCACTTGGCAGGACGGTAGTACCTCCCTGGGCGGTTGCTGTCTACCAACCTACTACCTAGGCTTTTTTTAAATATCTTTTTTATTTACTACAAGTACATGTACATGAAGGAAGGCGGGGTAGGGGTCGTCCTAGAAAAGGTTGGAGGGAAGGGGTAAAGGAGGTTTTGTGGGCGAGGGGCTTGGACTTCCAGCAAGCATGTGTGAGCGTGTTAGATAGGAGTGAATGGAGACGAATGGTTTTTGGGACATGACGATCTGTTGGAGTGTGAGCAGGGTAACATTTTGTGAAGGGATTCAGGGAAACCAGTTAATTGATTTAGTTGGACTTGAGTCCTGGAAATGGGAAGTACAATGCCTGCACTTTAAAGGAGGGGTCTGAGATAGTGACAGCTGGGAGGGACTTTTCTCAGCTGTCGTATCTGAGCTCCTCTGCAAAGACAGTGATTATGTATGAGTGTGGTGAAAGTGTTGAATGATGATGAAAGTATTTTCTTTTTGGGGATTTTCTTTCTTTTTGGGTCACCCTGCCTCGGTGGGAGACGGCCGACTTGTTGAAAAAAAAAAAAACGTACATGGTATACAGGCCTAGCTGACATCAGTGACATACTACTATATAGAAAGTCCCTTGTTATGCTGAGCATTTCGGGCAGATTAGGTCAGTGTCCTAGGATGCGACTCTCACCAGTCGACTAATACCCAGGTACCCATTTTACTGATGGGGAACATAGACAACAGGTGTAAAGAAACACGCCCAATGTTTCTGCCCTGGCTGGGAATCGAACCCAGGCCCTCGTCGTGTGAAGCGAGAGCTTTAGCCACCATATATTTATATTTACCATATGTTTATATATTTACCATATGTTTATATTTACCTCAAACCTTAATACATAACGCTTTTGTGTACAATTCTCGGCATGAATTATTCATTACTTCTCCCTTTGTTTATGATGGCATCTAAAGGTAGTTGATAGAAACAATTAAACTCGATGCACATATGTCGATGGTAATAATATAGCTCTGGGCCACATAATTATACTTATGTGTACCTGTACCTAATTACATAAATATGAGATGTGGTAGCCAGGCGACTTGTAGGACTTGTGGTAGCCAGGCGACTTGTAGGACTTGTGGTAGCCAGGGTACTTGTAGGACTTGTGGTAGCCAGGGTACTTGTAGGACTTGTGGTAGCCAGGGTACTTGTAGGACTTGTGGTAGCCAGGCTACTTGTAGGACTTGTGGTAGCCAGGCTACTTGTAGTCCAACATCAGAGAGAAGGTGTACACTATATTATTATTATTCTACTGTATCAACGTGGAGACAACTTGTACACAATGTAAAGTGACGAAAACCAGACGTGTTCGCCTGGTTTGTTTACATTACGTGTGGGTGGGGAGGGGAGGGCTGCCCTGGCTGGCTACCAACACTTCCAAAACCTGACTTCCTACAAATAAAACTCTCCTCTCACCCTACATTAACACTACAAATATTTTAAGGTAAGTAATGAGTGTACGTACTATATATGCATTGTATCATTAGGGAGCTTTAAGCATCGTAGTATAGTATGTGTGGGTGGGGTGGCCAGGAGGGCTACCATACCTACCACACCTGACTTCTTACAGTAAATACTAATCACCTTTTGCCTTACATTAAGACTACAAATATTTTGAGGTAAATAATGAGTGTACTCTGTGTGTATTTTACTTTTTAATGCCTAGTTCTATTGCTAACTTAATATATGTTAGTGTAAACTTGTTAGATGGCATTTATATGCATTTATAAAGGGAAAAAATGGAGTTCTGCTTTTCGGCGAAGTCTGCTTTCCAGCAGTAGCCTGGAACCTAACCTGCCATATAACCTGCCATGTATTACGATTTCTGAATCCATTTTCCCCATAAGAAATAATGGAAATTCAATTAATCCGTTCCAAACACCCAAAAGTATTAAAATAAAATATTTTTGTACATTAAATATACATTTGATTATGCAGAAAACAATGAGACATGAAGAATAAAACAATAATAACATGACACTTACCTTTATTGAACAGTTGTTGATGTGTGGAAGACAGGAGGAGGGGAGAGGATGGAAGAGTTGCTATTGTTTGGAAGGGGAATCCCCTTCCATAAAGACTTCAGGTACCAAGTCCTTTTCTGGGGCTACTTCCCTTCTTTGTTTTTTTAATGCCACTAGGATCAGCTCGAGTCACTGGACCCCTGTCGCTCAAAAAAGTGTTCCAGAGAGTTCTGTTTCTGTCATGTATGTTTGGAATTGTGCCAGCTACAGGGGTGTGTGTGTGAGGACAGGACAAGATAGTCCTTCAATATGACACTAATATCAACTCTACGGCTTATTTATCTGTCACAATTCATCTAATATGACATAATAAACAATATTAGTAACATAGAAACATAACATATACAGGTCTCCCTCAACATTTGCAAGGGTTAAGGGATCAAGAGCCTCGGGAATGTTGAAAAATCGCGAATGTTTGGTGCCCCAATATATTGTAGGGAAATATAATACAATACTGCTTCCTTAACCTATTGAACCATGAACAATCATAAAACACATGAAAACATCGTAAAATAATGTACTATATACATGTTATGGTGACATGGGCTGGCTGGGGAGGGAGGCCTGTAATAGTATAATTATACAATATTTTATAGTGGGGTGAAGTGTCATGGAGAATCGCAAGTTACTGAGACACTGCTGCTTCTCCCTCTGCTGTAGCTCTGCCCACTTTGTAATGATGCCAAATGGTGAATTAAATACGTATACAGTATTAGAAAAAAATAAAAATAAAAATGAAACTCCAACTTGATAACTTTATTTTAATTTGCTTAACTCATGTATTACAGAAAACAATAAAAAAGTAAAATACACATACAACGAGTTAAGCTTACAGAAAAATACATTAAATTCACCATCTAACATCGTTACGAAGTGGGAGGAGCTATTGGAGGGAGGGAGAGGCGAGCAGTAACATTCAGTGTCTGGCGAGTCATTATGGGTGGTGGATGTTACCCTTAGAGCTAATAAAATGTTGTGTAATTACACTAATATTAGTAATAAAGGTTATCTATCAATTACATTTATTCCAAATTGATATCAGAAACATGATAAATACCCTAGAACTGTAATAAAGATGCTGAAATGAATAATATATGCCATATTATATGAGGGGTAAGAGGAGCAGGCAGGCTGCCACTCATAAGAGTTGTTTACATCAGGGTAAACATGCCTAGATCACTCTTGTCATAAGAACAAATGCAAAAATAGCATTTATTATTATTAGAATAATAATTTACGTATAATAATTTATAATTGATCTGGAGCACTTTAAATGTCATCAGTATTTGGTAGCTGACATTTAGAGCACTCCACAGCAATTATTCCGTTAGTTTTCGATCAAATTTCATAATTTTGGTGTCGTTGTGATCGGAAAAAGATTTTCTATCATTTCATAAGAAAATTTTTTTTTTTTTTTTCCGAAAAATTTGGGACTCTGAGAACGAGTATCGGAGGGGGCCTGTGGACCCCCAAAGGGTTAAACTCGTAAGTCGAGGTTCCACTGTATAAGCACCCAGGAGGGGATAAGAGGATGGTACTTTATCCCATATCCTCGAGTTCACAGCGAATGAACACACATCTGACTGAGACCAACTACAAGGCGAGGGTCTTTGTTAGGTGTACACAAACAACAGGAAGTAGGGAAAATTGGCGCGTGCAAAAAAAAATGGTGCAGAATATGAAAATTGGTGCGGCTGTGTTTGTTCGGTACCCGATTATGTGTCCGTGACCAGATGCAAAAAACTGGTGAATTTTTTGGTCGTGAACCAATTTGTTTGTGTTCAGAAGTGTTCGTGACCAGAGGGTCCACTGTATTTAGGATTTAAACTATAAAAATAGGCATTTACAGGCATTTTTTAACCGCATCCAGAATTCACGGTTTTAACAAATTTTTGGGTGGTCTTGGAACATAACTCCGCGAATTTGAGGGGACTACTGTATGTCAATAATGAACTGCGGCTAGCCAGGGGATCTAACCTGTGTTGTTTTAGCCCGCCTCGTGGGAAGAGTGAAAACTCACGACACCCTAAACCACTGGCCCATGCAATCCTACAAACAACATAAGCCTAGTGAACTAGGCTTGCTTCATGTTGTGAGGACATACGATGGTGTGGTTGTCTCAGAGCAGTTTCATTCTACTCCCTGTTTGGTGTACTAGCCTCCACAAGCAGTACACATATTATTGTAACCATGAACAAGTCTTATTTAATCAATAACAAACTGCGGCTAGGCGAGGGATCGAACCCGTGTTGTTTTAGTCTAGAGGTTTATGTACAGTGGACCCCCTAATTTCGTGAGTCTCTATTTTCGTGAATTTCGATTATCGGCAACTTTTTTTGTCAAAATACAGTGGACCCCCAGTCATGGGCCATTCCTGATATCGGCCAACTCGGTGATAGGCCAGTTTTTCGGCTTCTGGTGATCGACCATTATTTCGGTGTTCGGCCGTATGGGACACGTCCGTCCGCCGGCTGGGGCCGCATGCTCTTCAGTTTGCCTGTGTCTCTTGGTGTATGAAGAAGCTTCTGCTCATTCATCCAAACATTTCGCTTGTTTTTCGTGATTTTTTTGTCAGTGCAACTGCGAAATAAGTAACCATGGTTCCCAAGAAAGTTCCTAGTAAAGTTCCTGTGGTAAAGAAAGTGAGAAACACCATGGAATTTAAGCAAGAATTTATTGAAAAATATGAGAGTTGTATGTGGGTCCTGGAACTTGCCATGATGTATGGGAAAAACAAATCAACTATTACATCCATCCTGGCAAAGAAAGAACAAATCAAGGACGTTAATGTTGCCAAAGGAGTAACTTTTCTAATGATACAAAGGTCACCAATAATGGAAAAAATGGAAAAGTTATTATTGTGGATTAAAGAAGAAGAAATAGTGGGAGACAGTATTGTGGAGTCTATTATTTGTGAGAAGGCAAGGCAGTTGCATGAGCATCTTGTGAAGAAAGCTCTTGAAACAAGTGCTGCTGGTAGTGAATTTAGGGCCAGCAAAGGCTGGTTTGAGATATTTAAGAAGCGTAGTGGCATACACAGTGTTTTAAGACATGGTGAGGCTGCAAGTTCTGACAAATGTGCTGATGAAACATTTGTTCAGGAATTCAAGGGGTACATAGAGGCTGAAAAATTTGAACCCCAAGAAGTGTTTAATTGTGACACAACAGGTCTGATTTGTAAGAAAATGCCAAACAGGACCTACATCACGCAGAATGAAAAGGTACTGCCAGGAAACAAGCCTATGAAAGACAAGCTAACTCTGAAAATCCCAGTGTGTTCAAGAAAAACAATGTCGTCAAGAATAGATTGTGTGATGTGGAAAGCTAATAATAAGGCATGGGTCACAAGGCAAATTTTCAGAGTGGGTTAATGATGTGTTTGGCCCAAGTGTGAAAAAATACTTCCTGGAAAATAAATTGCCACTCAAGTGCCTCCTGGTACTGGACAATGCTCCTGCACATCCTCCTGACTTGGAAGACCAAGTGTTTAGGGACTTCAGTTTTATAAAAGTGAAGTTCTTGCCTCCTAACACCACTCCTCTCCTCCAGCCCATGGACCAGCAGGTCATTTCTAACTACAAAAAACTCTACACAAAAGCAGTGTTTCAAAAGTGCTTTGAAGTGACCTCAGACACTCAGTTGACCCTAAGAGAGTACTGGAGGAATCACTTCACTATCCTCCATTGAATAGGCCTTATAGGTAAGGCTTGAGAGGGAGTGACTTCCAGGACTTTGAACTCTGCTTGGAGAAAATTGTGGCCAGGTTGTCTCCAAGAGGGATTTTGAAGGGTTTGAGGCTGACCCTGACCCTGCCGACCCTCTGCCTGTTGTGGACTCTATTGTGGCATTGGGGAAGTCCCTGGGGTTGGAGGTGAGTGGCAATGATGTGGAAGAGTTGGTGGAGGACCACAGGGTAGAGCTAACCACTGAAGAGCTGGAAGAGCTTCATCTGCAACAGCATCAGACCACAGTTGAGGAACTTGCTTCACAGGAGGAGGAGGAAGAGTGAGTGAAGGAGGTGCCTTCTTCATTGATTAAGGAGATTTGTGCAAAGTGGAATGATGTGAAAAGTTTTGTGGAGAAATACCACCCTGACCAAGCTTAAACAAGCCATATCTGCAACATGTTTAGTGACAAAACCTTGTCCCACTTCAGGGAAATCATAGAGAGACGCCAGAAACAAAGCACTCTGGACAGATATGTTGTGCGACAAGGGTTCAGTGACTCTCAAGCTGGTCCTAGTGGCATTAAAAGACAAAGAAGAGAAGTAACCCCAGAGAGGGCTTTGCTACCTGAAGTCTTTATGGAGGGGGATTCCCCTTCCAAACAATATCTCCTCCCTCTTTCCTTCTCCCTATCTTCCAGAAGCCAGCATTAGTCTTCAATAAAGGTATAGTAGACCCCCGAGTAACGATCTGTCCGAATAACAATTTTTTCGTCTAACGATTGCTTTTTACGGTCAATATTTTTCTTGTGTAGCGATTTTTACTCGTGTAGTGATCCGTACCAGACCTGTCCGCCTGCCCACATTGCGCGCTTACTGAACAGGACGCCAGTCTAGCGTTGTTTACACTTAGAGTGAACAATACCCAGCGTGCTCTTTCAAACATTTCACAATAAATTTATTGTGTGTATTGCTGGTTTAGTGATTGTCACTGTGAAATAAGTCACCGTGGGTCCAAAGAAGCTTCACAAGTCGATAAAGGCTATAGCACCAGCCAGTGATAAAGTGTAGCATTAACAGTGTAGCAATGGAAATAAGTCACTCTGTCTGACTTTTTTGGGTTATTCTAGGTTTTCTACACATGCTGCTATATATGATAATCTATGTATAACTGGATTTGTGTATACCTGAATAAACTTACTTAAGTAAGTTAAGCGATTAATCGATAGAAAATGATGACACAAAA
>WNWK01011355.1:21470-49869 GCA_009830355.1 Cherax destructor
GAGGGCTGAAGAGGGGTTGTTGAGGTGGTTTCCATTTGGGAGAGAATGGATCAAAGTAGAATGACTTGGAGAGCGATAAATCTGTAGGGGAAGGAAGGCGGGGTAGGGCCGTCCTAGAAAAGGTTGGAGGGAAGGGGTAAAGGAGGTTTTTGGGCGGGGGGCTTGGACTTCCAGCAAGCGGTGTGAGCTGGAGATAGGAGGAATGGAGACGAATGGTTTTGGGACATGACGATCTGTTGGGGGTGAGCAGGGAAATTTTAAGGGATTCAGGGAAACCATTAATTGATTTAGGGGGACTTGAGCCCCTGGAAAGGAGGCCAATGCCTGCTTTTTTAAAGGAGGGGCCTAGATAGGGGAACAGCCGGGGGGGACTTTTCCACTGTCTTATCTGAGCTCCTTTCCAAAGACAGGGATTATGTATGAGTGTGGTGAAAGTGTTGAATGATGATGAAAGTATTTTCTTTTGGGGATTTTATTTTTTTTTGGGTCACCCTCCTCGGTGGAGACGGCCGATTTGTTGAAAAAAAAAATGAGTAGGGGCAAATTATTATAACATATTATTAAAAATTGAGATTATCATAGGAAAGTAAAAATTAGCATTTTTCAAAGTAGTTTATAGTATGATCATTTAGTTTTGGGTGAGTAGATGGTTTTTGAGTTGAGTCTTAAATTGATTTTCAGACAAGATTATCTTAATATTTACTGGTAATGAATTCCAGTATGAATGTTCTTTACGGTGAGTAGTTTGAGACTTTTGAATATTGGTAGAGTATGCTGTCTAGAGTGGGAATTTGTTATCATTCTGACTGCGGCCTTTTGTTGTGTTATGAGTGGTCTAAGGGGATTTAACGTTGTTGATCCCCATGCACAGATTCCATAGGTGAGATAGGTAGATAAGGAATGATATAGTGCAAGGAGAGCTGATTGAGGTACATAATAGCGTATCTTTGATAATATGCCTACTGTCTTCGAGATTTTCTTGGAAATTTGTTGTATATGTGTTTGGAATTTAAGGCTACTGTCAAGGTGGATTCCTAGGAATTTTCCCTCTGTGAGTCTTGTGATGGGTGTACCATTAAGTGTTATGTTAAGTGGAACATTTGTGACTTTGCTTCCAAACTGTATGAAGTAGGTCTTGTCAGTATTGAGAGTAAGCTTGTTAGTCGTCATCCATGTTGATATTTTCTGTAATTCGGCATTAACAGTGTTGGCCAGTATAACTGGATTTGGGTGAGAGAAGACATATGTTGTGTCATCTGCAAATAAAATGGGTTTGAGTAAGTTGTGATGCATTCGGTAGGTCATTTATGTAAATGAGGAATAGGAGTGGCCCCAGGACACTTCCTTGAGGGACTCCGATGTAATTGGTTGTGTGGAAGAGTTGTCTCCATTTGTGTACACGTATTGGCTTCTGTTGGTGAGGTATGATTTTAGGTAGTTGAGTGGGTGCCCCTTATACCATAGTGTGCTAATTTTGTGAGCAGTAAATCATGGTCGACTGTATCAAAAGCTTTGCGAGATCAATGAAGATTCCCAGTGGGACTTCTTTTTTCTCAAGTGCTGTATATATTAACTCCAACATGTGGTAATAGCATCGTTTGTCTCTTGTTTGTCCTGAATCCAAATTGACAGGGTTGAGTACATTGTGTGAGACGAGGTAGGAATAGATTTGTCTATGAATTAATTTTTCAAGATTTTAGAAAGCAATGGTAAATTAGAAATTGGTCTATAATTATTCAGGTCTGTTTGATCACCTCCTTTGTGGATCGGGTGACCCTAGCTATTTTGAGAATTGATGGAAAGGTAGAGGCTTCAATGGATTTATTGAATAGTGTTGCTATGATTGGTGACAGTACCTGTGAAGCTTTTTGTACATAAAAGTTGGTAGGCTGTTTATGTCTCCTGCCTTGTTTTTAAGGGTGTTGATTATGAGCGAGACTTCAATTGGGTTGGTAGGAGCTAGGAATAGCGTATTAGGGTAGGTGTTTGTGAGGTAGTCTGTTGGACGGGTGTTTGAGCTTGGGATTTTACTCGCTAGATTCTTTCCTATGGTGGAGAAGAAAACATTAAGTCTGTTTGCTGTCTCAGTAGGTGAGAGTAGGGTTCATCTGCTCTTGATAATTTGATGGTGTTGTTTTCGCTATCTTATTATTTCCTAGAATTGCAGATAGGGTCTTCCAGGTCTTTTTTCATATCACCTTTTATGTTCTGGAGTCTGTTCTCATAATACAATTTTTTTGATCTCCTTATCAGGCTGGTAAGGGTTGATGAGTAGCGTTTGGATTGTTTCTGGTTATTAGACCCCTTCTGTATTGTTTTTCATATTGGTGCCTTTTGTTAATGGATTTAAGGATGCTGGTGTTAGCAGGGATTGTTAAGTCTCTAGCTGTGATCTGTTTAGTTTTTAGGGCAATGTTTGTTATAGAGGTGGTGGGTTTTGTTAAGGAAATTTTGATGCATTCATTAGTATCTGTATATGTTTCTAACTCATTATGCCAGTCAATGTTAATCATAGCTGTTATAAAGTTATTTACAGCTGACTCATTATGTAGTCTGAAGGTAACTTTTTTAATATCTAGGGCAATTTACCAAGATTAGTTATGAGAAAGGTCGGATAGTGGTCTGTGGTGTTGTCTGTGATGATGACTGATTTTAGAGGGGCTATAGTATTAGTCCAGATGTGGTCTAGTAGTGAGGTACTAGTCTCGAGATTCTTGTAGGTTTTGATATTGTTGGTAGTAACAAGCAGTTGCTCATAGTGTTTGTGAATTCTGTTACTTGTGGGTCCTGGTCATGTAGGAGATTTATATTGAAGTCTCCTGTGAGCAGCAAATGGTCTTTGTTCATGTGTGCATCAGTTATTAGGTTACCTAGTTTTTCACTAAATTGGTGAATGTTTGACTGTGGTAATCTGTAGATGTTTATCACTGTGAGGGGTTTTTGCAGGTCTTTTGATTTAAATTTAGCTATAATATATTCTCCATGCTCATCCCTTATGCAAGAGTTATTGATACATTCAAGTTGATCTGAGTAATATATAGCTATTCCACCCCTCGCTGATCTGTCCTACAAGTGAATGGCTGTGTAACCTGGGATGCCATAGACATCTGTAGTATCAGGCTTCAGCCAGGTCTCAGTGAGTGTGATGATTGACATATTGGTCTGGAGGGATTGGAGTAGTGCTGTAGGTCATCATAATGTTTGCTCAAAGATCTAACATTGTAATTGAAGATAGTTATGTTATTGTTGGCTCTGAGTAATGTCTTTGCTTGATCTGCTGTGTAATAGTTACAGTTGCTGTTGGAATCATGTAAGTCATTTAATAATAGGTTGATATCAGGATCAATTCCTGTAATCATAAGATTTGATGTGATTCTATAACTAGACCTGAGAAGAATAGATAATACTAAACTTAATAATATGATACTAGAATAAATGCTTAGGAACTATTTGATTATTACAAATTTTTAATAAGAGTTTGTAGAGATACAGGGTATTTGACAGAGTTCTTGGCACGTGAATTTGTACCTTAGTCAATTTATACAAATGCAATTAATTGAACTATGGTAGTTTACTAAAGCTGGGAATAAAGGAGCTAGGGAAAATGATAGCAAACAATGAAAGTAAAGTAAATTAGTACCTGAGTTAGCACCTTAATTATTATAATAAAAATTAATAAGAGACTGTGGCAGTTAGATTTTTAGATAAAATCTAGGGAATATAATAGTAAACAATGAGGGTTAACACTTTAGGGAATATAATAGTAAATAAAAAGAGTAAAACACTTTAGCACCAAAAATAGCACCTAATTACAAGTTAACACTTTAGGAATATAATAGTAAATAAAAGAGTAAAACACTTTAGCACCAGAATTAGCACCTTAAGTAAAAGGAATTATTGGATGAAAGGCAGTACTAGGTATTGATTTGCTGGGAACTATTTCAAGAGAATATATAAATGGGGATTAAATTAAATGGACAGATAGTAAATATGATATAAAATTAACTTAGAAGCAAGATTTGATTTATATTATAAAGTTGAAGCAAGTAATAGCACTAAAAGTAAAGTACATAGTGTATGAGGTAGTTGGTACTAGCTAGTATATAGTACAAAAAAATTTCACAAAGTAGTAGTAACATACACTAATACACCACACGTATATTATGTGTTGAGGACAATAGGCTAATCAGTAATGGTAATGTCAGCTTGTCTAAGGAAGTTGGTGAGATCACGTTCGTTTGATATAGAAAATTGCTGACCTGTTGATACTTTTCGAACTAGTATTTTCCCATCACGAGCGAAGCACTGATGGATTTTGTTCTCCAGTTTAAGTTTTCTCAGCCTAAACAGAAGGTTTTGACGTTTCCTGGTTAGGCACTCGTTGATGTATACTCCACATTTCATTGTAATTGCTGATTTAGTTAGATTCTTTTTTGTATCATATGAATGAAGTCTGATCATTATACTAGGTTTACCTTGTTTTCCTAGCAATCGTGTTTCCTTGATTTCATTCCTTTGCACATTAACTTGTAGGTGGTCTTGTAATATGCTGATAGCAGTTTCCTTGCACTGGGATTGAGTTATGTCTCTGGGAATGTGGTTGCTGTTTATTATAACTGCATCAGACAAGTTATCTTGTTCGGTTTTGTCATCTTGAAAATCAAGATATTCATCAAGTCGAGTGTGCATGTTGTTATTCCAGTCCTTGATTGCTGTTCCACCTTCATATTCAGAGTTGTTATTTGATCGGTGTGACTGGTTATAACTGTTTGTAGAGTATTTTGTGTGTCAGTACTTCCCGATGTAATCTTCTCTTCAAGGTTTTGGATCTTGATCTCAAGGTTAGTTAGCTTGGATTCATATTTCACTAGTTTTGCTTTGATGTCTTTGTTTTCAGCTTCAAGGGCAAAGATGTATTCCCTAATAGTATCAGGAGTAGTCATACCTTGATGCCCAGGAAGGAATCCTACGAAGCTGGTGGGGTTGGTGGGAGAGTCAGCCATGGTGGGTGATGTTATTGTTGTCATCGGGGTCCGGGCGGGGGTGTGGGGGGTTGTTGATGCACCGGCTTTCTGTTGTGTAGACATGTTGTGTTTCAAAGTCCTTAGCGTTGGTTTCTTGGTACTGTTGTTGTTTCCTCTGCGATTTCCGCTCATAGTATCACAAGTGAAGCTATGGAGGAGGCTTTATTTCCTTTAGATTGGGTTAGGCGTTCGTCTGGCAGCGCGGGCGATGTTTGGGTTTGCAGGGCTGTCTTCCTTAGATCTTCAATTTTGTTAAGGTTTGGGTAGCATTTCTAGTATTCTTGGGTCATTATGTGGTCTACGTGGGTTTGTGCAGTTGTACCTTCAATTAGGCCATCACAAGCTTTGATGAGCGCTGAGTTTTTTGGAGAATAAGGGCTGCTAGGAGTGCCGCCCTCTGCCACCATCTCCAAGGTAAGTGTAAATATTTCTTATTTATATAAGTGAATATTTCTTATTTATAAATTAACCCTTTGACTGTCGGAGGCCCCTCTCTGAAACTGTCATTCTATGTCGGGAAATATTAAAAAAAAAAATTATTTTTTCTTATCAAAATGTTAAGATTATTTTTCTGATTGTTTAAATCCCAAATTTTTTTTTTTTGCGATCAGTACTTACCGAGATATAGAGCGGTAAAGTTGGCAAAAAATGAGCCGCGTCTGGCAACAGCGGCGAATGCCACTCATCCGGTAAACTTTGGTTTACTTCCTTTCATAGGTTTCTTGTTTTTTTCACTATTTTATTTTTTTACATAACTTATGTGGCCTGTGAGACCAAAGTAAGGTGCAATGTACGTGTATATATATACACTCGTTTGCAACACAATAATTGCAATAACATTAGTATCATTATATTGTTTACAAAACTTGTTTACACCAACCAACAATAAAAAATTTTTTATTACTATTGTTCTATAATATATATACACATATATAATGACTGGACACTTTCCATCAACTGCAATTAGCACTTCAAAGCTCCAAGCTATGTGTGTGTGTGTGTGTGTGTGTGTGTTTGTGTGGACATCTAAATTTGCTGAGTCAGGGTAAGGCAGCTGTCAAAATGACATATATACCATTACTCACCACCCTCACTGCTGTCAACCTGTCAACACAAAAGGGGACCCATGTCTACTTCCCCACAACCTCCTTCCTTTCCTTCATACCTACCTTCCTAGCTTCCTTTCTTCCTTCATTCCTTCCTTTCTTTCTGCCTTCCTTATTTACATATTTCCTTCCTTCCTTCCTCTCATCTCTTCCTTCCTTCCTCTCATCTCTTCCTTTCTTCCTTCATTCCTTCATTCCTTCCTTCATTCCTTTATTTCTTCCTTCCTTTCTTACTTCTTTTGTTCCTTCCTCTCATCTCTTCCTTCCTTCCTTTCTATCTTTCTTTCTTCCTTCTTCCTTTCCTCCTTCCTTACTTCTTCTTTCCTTCCTTCCTCACATCTCTTCCTTACTTTCTTTCTTTTTTCCTTCCTTCCTTCCTTCTGTTATCCTGGGCATTGCTTTCGGTCACAAACTCCTCAAAACCATTAAATTTATCATTGAGGAAGAGAACAGTCCCAGATGTGCCAAGGAGTCAGATAATTCTTACCGCTAGGCATGCTGAATAAGGACTACTGAAAAGGCGTTCCCACAATGCACCACTGGCTTCCCTATTTTTTTTATACTGCGCACACAGACCCATTGTCTCACATGTGGGCCTACCAGCTTTCTCCTGCTTGATTTGAGGCCGCTAGAATTTAGGGGTATAAATACGTCCGAAACATTGGCTCGTAAGACGTATATATACGACCGAAACAGTCAAAGGGTTAAAGTGTAAATATTTCTTATTTATAAATTAAAGTGTAAATATTTCTTATTTATAAATTAGGCACATTGTGTGATAGTGGTGGTTGCTTTCTGCTGAAACCGACTACCACTACGGCTTATGGTTAGTGGCTTTTATACCCAACAACACAACACAACACACTCCACCAGTCCTTAGATTCGAAATGACATGTCATTACTACACAGCAGAACAGGCTAAAACACTACTCAAAGCCAACAATAACATAACTATCTTTAACTACAATGTCAGATCTTTAAGCAAACATTTTGATGACCTCACAGCATTATTAAACTCACTACAGGCCAGTATGTCCATCATTGCCCTCACTGAAACCTGGCTAAAGCCTCATACTACAGATATTTATGCCATTCCTTGTTACACAGCCATACACAATTGTAGGCAAGACCAACAAGGAGGTGGCACAGCTATGTTATACTCAGACCAACTTGAATGTATTAACAATACATGCACAACAGATGAACATGGAGAATATATAATAGCTAAGTTTAAATCCAAATACCTACAAAAATCTCTCACAGTTATAAACATCTATAGATTACCACAGTCAAACATTCAGCAATTTAGTGAAAAATTAGGAAGTATGATTACTGATGCACACATGAACAAAGACCACTTAATCCTCACAAGAGACTTCAATATAAACCTCCTACAAGATCAGGACCCACAAGTAACTGAATTCACAAACACTATGAGTAACTGCTTACTGCTCCCGACAATAACAAAACCTACAAAAATCTCTGAGACCTGTGCCCCTCTATTAGACCATATCTGGACTAACACCATATCCCCATTAAAATCAGGCATAATCACAGACAATACCACAGACCACTACCAAACCTTTCTCATAACCAATCTCGGAAAATTACCACTAGAGACTACTAAAGTTACCTTCAGACTACATAATGAGACAGCTATAAATAACTTTATAACAGCTATGGCAAACAGAAATAGACAACTTCCCAGATACTGACATGTATTAATAATTTTCTTAAGACCCAATACCTCTATAATAAGCATTGCCCTAAAAAAACTAAACAAATCACAGCTAAAAGATTAAATAGTCCCTGGCTAACCCCCAGCATACTCAAATCCATTAATATAAAGCACCTATATGAAAAACAGTACAGAATGGGACAAATAACAAGAGAACAAACAAACGTACTCATCAAACCTAACGAGTCTGATAAGAAGGTCAAAAAAATTGTACTATGAGAACAGATTACATAACTTAAAAGGTCATATAAAAAAGACCTGGAAAACCCTATCTGAAATTCTAGGAACTAAAAAGATATCCACAAACAGAACAATCAAGCTAACAAAACCAGATGAACCCCTACTCCCACCTATTGAAACGGCAAACAAACTCAATGATTTCTTCTCCACCATAGGTAAAAAGCTGGCAAGCAAAATCCCAAGTTCAAACACTCCACCTAACGACTATCTCACTGGCACCTATCCGAACACACTATTCCTAGCCCCGACCAACCCAATAGAAGTGTCACTTATAATCAACACATTAAAAAACAAAGCAGGTGACTTAAATAACTTACCACCTTTTATATACAAAAAAGCCTCTCAAGTTCTCTCACCAATTATTGCAACACTCTTCAACAAATCCATTGAATCTTCTACCTTCCCATCAATACTCAAAATAGCGAGGGTCACCCCAATACATAAAGGAGGAGATCAAACAGACCTGAATAACTACAGGCCGATATCTAACTTACCCCTTCTCTCCAAAATCTTTGAAAAATTACTTCATAGACAAATATATTCCTACCTCACCTCCAACAACGTACTCAACCACTGTCAATTTGGATTCAGGCCTAATAAAAATACAGATGATGCCATTGTTCACATGTTAGAAATAATTTACACCGCCCTTGAGAAAAAAGAAATCCCAGTGGGAATCTTCATTGATTTACGTAAAGCTTTTGATACAGTTGACCATGATCTGTTACACCTAAAATTATCACACTATGGTATAAGAGGACACTCCCTCAACTACCAAAAATCATACCTTAGCAACAGAAGCCAATATGTGTACACAAATGGAGCTAGCTCCACCGCGCAAACTATTATCGTAGGTGTCCCACAGGGAAGTGTTCTTGGCCCACTACTCTTTCTCATTTACATTAACAACCTACCAAATGCATCTCAACTACTCAAACCCATACTTTTTGCAGATGACACTACATACGTTATCTCACACCCAAGCCCAGACACACTAGCCAACACTGCAAATACTGAATTGCAGAAAATATCTACCTGGATGATGACCAACAAACTTACTCTCAATATTGATAAAACCTATTTTATCCAGTTTGGGAACAGAGCTACAAACAGACCACTTAACATAATGATAAACGGGTCCCCTATCACAAAACTCAGAGGGAAAATTCTTGGGAATCCATCTTGACAGTGGCCTCAAATTTCAGACTCATATACAACAAATTTCCAAGAAAGTCTCAAAGACCGTGAGAATACTATCCAAGATACGGTACTATGTTCCACAACCAGCTCTCCTTACCCTATATCACTCACTCATTTACCCCTACCTCACCTATGGAATCTGCGCATGGGGCTCTACATCAATAACTCATCTCAGACCACTAATAACACAACAGAAAGCAGCAGTTAGAATAATAACACATTCACACTCCAGACAACATACTCCACCAATATTCAAAAACCTAAACTTACTCACCATACAAGACATCCATACTTTTTACTGTGCCTATTACATACATAGAAAACACTATGCAAATATTAACCCACCACTCAAACTTCTCCTTACCAATTTTAACAGGACACATGACCATAACACTAGACACAGATCACTCCTCGATGTTCCCCGTGTCCATCTAACACTATGTAAAAACTCAATGCATATAAAAGGCACGAAAATTTGGAATTCATTACCTGTCATTGCCAAAGAAACCCTGCCTTTACCCCAATTCAAAACGATGCTAAAAAACCACCTTCTCACCCAAACCTAAGTGCTCAATATCAAACATTCTCAACAAAGTAGAATATTCACTTACTGTAAAATCCTGACTAATCACTTAACTGTAAAAACCTGTTATGAATAATACATACTAAGCTAACTATTTCCATAACATTTACATTATAATGACCACGTAAACTGTAACTGCAATGCAATTAATTGTTTTAAATTGTTATCTCACTCAATTAGTTGCATTGCTACAATTAATTGATATGTTTTAAATTGTTATCTCACTCAATTAGTTGCATTGCTACAACTAATTGATATGTTCAACTTATAATCAAACTTTATAACTTAGATATGCAATTATACTTATTTTATAAATTTTCAACCATAACTTTTTACCATGTAGTCTATAATTAAGTAGGCCTAAGAATGCCCGCAATGCACAGCATATTAGGGGCTTTTGGCATGTACATCTCATCAATAACTATGTATCTTGTCTACCCAACCATGTATCATTGTACCATGTCTCAATAAAGTAGTATTATTATTATTATTATTATTATTATTATTATTAATATTCATTCTAGAGTTTATATCATGTTTCTATGTTATTAATATTGTTTATTATGTCATATTAGATGAATTGTGCTAAATAAATAAGCTGTAAAGTTGATATTATTGTCATATTGAAGGACTATTTTGTTCTGCCTCCAAACAAACTCTCATACGCCAACAAGAGTCTTCAATAAAGGTAAAACTTAAAATTTAACTGTTCATTTGTCCATTATAATTAGTGCTTTATATTTATTTCTCATTGTTTTCTGTATGTAAAACTATAGTATTTATTCTTTAAAAAATTGAATTTTTGGTGAAAATTTTTGGGTGGAAACTGGTTAATTGTATTTACATTATTTCTTATGGGAAATAAGGGTTCGAATAACGAATTTCATGTTGAGGTCTAGCTCCTGGAACGGATTAAGATCGTTAGTCGAGGGACCACTGTATGTAATACTTATTTAATTGATAAAAAAAAATATGTTTTTGTTGATATTTTTGTCTGGAACGGATTAATTGTATTTACATTAATTCTTATGGGAAATATTAATTCGGTCATCGGCCATTTCGGTGTTAGGCCGAGCTTCTGGAACGGATTACGGCCGATGACCGAGGGTGTCCACTGTATAGCCTCTTATTTTCGTGGTTTGCCTCTGAATTCGGCTGTCGTACGGAACGCGTTCCAGCGGCCGTGCCCACACAATGCCTCCCACACACCATTCAGTCAGTCTGGCATTGTTTCTCGGCGAGTGACCATCACCCCACGCATTTGTACGATACATTTCGTAATAATCCATTGTTTTTTGTGCTTGCAACTGCTGAATAAGCCACCATGGGCCCAAAGAAAGCTCCTAGTGCCAGCCCTTTGGTAAAGAAGGTGAGAAACACAATAGAATTAAAGAAAGAAATCACCTTAGACAACTCATAACCCAGCAAAAGGCTGCAATCAGAATGATAACAAATTCCCACTCTTGACAGCATAGTACTCCAAACTCGAACATTTATGTAAGTGTATTTTCGTAAGTGCTGTTGCAAGTGTATTTTTGGGGGTTTGAAATAGACTAACCTACATGACATTATTTCTTAAGGAAGTAAATTCGTTCTGTAATGGCACTTGAGCAGCATTCTGGAACGAATTTTCGGCGAAAACCGAGGGACCACTGTACTCATACTGTAAATTACTTTCAAAAATGCTCAATATTATTTTCCTTTAAGATAATTTCAATTTTTAGTAATATATTACTATTAGGTTACCACCTACTCACCCTAAACTAAATACACATACTATAAATTACATACTTTCAAAAATACTCAATGTAATTTTCCTTAAGATAATCTCAATTTTTACTATTATATTACCATCCTACTAAACATTTGTTACAATGTAATATCATCATATTGTAATTTGAACAGTGTAATATCATCATATTGTAATTTGAACAGTGTAATATCATCATATTGTAATTTGAACAGTGTAATATCATCATATTGTAATTTGAACAATCAAATATATAATTTGAACAGTGTAAAATCATCATATTGTAATTTGAACAATCGTATATATCTAAAAGAAACTCGATCAATTTCTCTAATATTATGTACATAGTCTATAAGTCATTAGATTAAGCTGCTCCTAATGCCATGGCATGTCAGTGGCTCTCCTTGCACTTCAGTTTATGATTGTAACTACAAAATCTATGTAAAATTGCAATGAAATCAAATTTGTTTTAGAAAAATAGGAAAGTGGAGTACATGTGGCTGACCTCGGCAGGATGTACGGGAAGCCCCATTCAACGATCACTTCTATTGTGGCGAAGAAAAAGGAAATCAAGGAAGCTGATGTTGCAAAAGGGGTAAATATGTTAACAAAAAAGAGACCACAAATAATCGAAGATGTTAAGGAGTTGTTAGTGTGGATCAACTAAAAACAGTTAGCAGGAGATAGTGTTATACAGTCGATAATTTGCAAAAAGGCAAGGCAGTTGCATGCCGATCTCATAAAGAAAATGCCTAGAACGAGTGCTCATATTAGTGAATTTAGGCCAGCAAAGGCTGGTTCAAAAAATTCAAGAAGCAAAGTGGCATACACAGTGTTGTAAGGCATGGTGAGGCTGCAAGTTCAGACAAACATGCGGCTGAAAAATTTGTGCATGAATTCAAGGTGTACGTAGAGGATGAAGCATTCCTCCCCCAACAAGTGTTCATTTGTGACGAAACAGGCATCTTTTGGAAGAAAATGCCGAAGAGGACCTACATCACTCAGGAGGAAAAGGCACTGCCAGGACACAAGCCTATGAAAGACTGGCTAACTCTCTTGTTCTGTGGTAATGCTAGTGGGGATTTCAAAATGAAGCCTTTACTGGTGCATCACTTTGAAAATCACAGAGTGTTCAAGAAAAATAGTGTCGTCAGGAGTAAACTGTGTGTGTGATGTGGAAGGCTAACAGTAAGGCATGGGTCACGAGGGAAATTTTCCTTGATTGGTTCAATGAAGTGTTTGGCCCGAGTGTGAAGAAATACCTCCTGGAAAATAAATTGCCACTCAAGTGCCTCCTGGTAATGGACAATGCTCATGCTCATCCTCCAGACTTGGATGACTAATTGTTGAAGGAGTTTAGTTTCATCACAGTAAAGTTCTTGCCCCCTAATACCACTCCTCTCATCCAGCCCATGGACCAGCAGATCATTTCAAACTTCAAAAAACTCTACACCAAAGCAATGTTTCAAAGGTGCTTTGATGTGACCTCAGACACTGAATTGACCCTAAGAGAGTTCTGGAAAGATCACTTCAATATCTTCAATTGCATAACTCTTATAGATAAGGCTTGGCAGGGAGTGACTTCCAGGACTTAAAACTCTGCTTGGAGAAAATTATGGCCAGAATGTGTCCTCTACAAAGATTTTGAAGGGTTTGAGGCTGACCCTGTTGACCCTACGCCTGTTGTGGAATGTATTGTGGCATTGGGGAATTCCATGGGGTTGGATGTGAGTGGCGAGGATGTGGAAGAGTTGGGGAGGACCACATTGAAGAGCTAACAATTGAATAGCTGCAAGACCTTTATCTGCAACAGCAACAGAGCACAGCTAATGAAATTGCTTCAGAGGAGGAGGAGGAGGAGAGAGGGAAGAAGGTGCCTTCTTCAAAGATTAAAGACATTTGTGCAAAGTGGAGTGAGTTGCAAACATTTGTGGAGGGACATCACCCTAACAAAACTGTTGCAGGCCGTGTCAGCGACATGTTCAATGTCAATGCCTTGTCCCATTTTAGGCAAATCTTAGAGACACCAGAAACAGAGCTCTCTGGAACAATTTTTTGAGAGACATGGGTCCAGTGACTCTCAAACTGGTCCTAGTGCCATTAAAAAACGAAGGAAAGTAACCCCGGATAAGGACTTGGTACCTAAAGTCTTTATGAAAGAGGATTTCCCTTCCAAACAATAGTAACTTCTCCCTCTCCCCTACTCCCATCTTCCATACACCAATAAAGTTAAGTGTGATGTTATTATTGCTTTATATTTTTTTGTCATTCTTTTCTGTATGTAAATCTATATTTAATCTCTAAAAAATGTATTTTTTGTTAATACTTTTGGGTGTCTGGAATGGATTAATTGGATTTGCTGTACAGTATATCTTATGGGGAAAATGGTTTTGATTTTCATGAATTTCAACTTTCGGCAGACTCTCTGGAACAGATTAATCACAAAATTAGAGGGTCCACTGTAGTCATATTTCTGTTAATTAATGTCAAGAATGTAACTGTCATATTTCTCTTTTAGACAGAGTAAAGGCCTGAGTCAAATTGTCAGCCTTTATGTGGGCCGCTGTTTTCATGTTTGGAAAGAGGCTGGCGTCATGACCTGGCTAGAAGGTGAGAGGTTACAGTTTAAATTGATCTTGTCACATTAATTGTGGTATTGTTGCACTTCACAACAAAGTTTTTTTTTTTTTTGCTGTTTTTTATATGAATATGAGTTATTGTCTTTTATATACCCTGATTTTTAAAAGATAAATTCAAACTTTATAACTTAGATATGCAATTATACTTATTTTATAAATTGTCAACCATAACTTTTTACCATGTAGTCTAGAATAAAGTAGTCTTAAGAATGCCCGCAATGCACAGCATATTAGGGGCTTTTGGCATGTACATCTCATTAAGAAATATATCTTGTCTACCATGTATCATTGTACCATGTCACAATAAAGTATTATTATTATTATTATTATAAATGTTATCAGAGATTTAGTTTAATGTGTATGTGATTGGGCTGTGAAGAAACTAATACAGTGGACCCCCGAGTTTCGTAAACCATGGAAATCGTACATTTATGTAAATATAATATTGTAAGTGCTTGTGGAAAAGTATTTTTGGGGGTCTGAAATAGACTAACCTACGTGACATTTTTTCTTAAGGGGGTAAATTCGTTCGGTAATGGCACTTGAGCAGACTTCAGGAGTGAAGTTTTTACGAAACTCGGGGGTCCACTGTATAAGTTTCCTAGGAAGAGGTATGGTATTAAAAGTTAGTGAATCTGATATAAATTGAAACTTTTAGTGGTTTTTTTTTTTTTTTTTTTTTTTCTTCTCTCTCAACAAGTCAGCCGTCTCCCACCGAGGCAGGGTGACCCAAAAAGAAAGAAAATTCCCAAAAAGAAAATACTTTCATCATCATTCAACACTTTCACCACACTCGTACATAATCACTGTCTTTGCAGAGGCGCTCAGATACGACAGCTGAGAATAGTCCCTCCCAGCTGTCACTATCCCAGACCCCTCCTTTAAAGTGCAGGCATTGTACTTCCCATTTCCAGGACTCAAGTCCAACTAAATCAATTAACTGGTTTCCCTGAATCCCTTCACAAAATGTTACCCTGCTCACACTCCAACAGATCGTCATGTCCCAAAAACCATTCGTCTCCATTCACTCCTATCTAACACGCTCACACATGCTTGCTGGAAGTCCAAGCCCCTCGCCCACAAAACCTCCTTTACCCCCTCCCTCCAACCTTTTCTAGGACGACCCCTACCCCGCCTTCCTTTCCCTACAGATTTATACGCTCTCCAAGTCATTCTACAGTGGTACCTCGGTTTACGATGGTCCCCAAAATCGCCCTTTTATGTAAGTTTATTTTTTTAAATGCTTTCGTAAGTGTATTTTTGGGGGTCTAAAAGGACTAGTCTATTTTACATTATTCCTTATGGGGATAAATTTGTTTGGTAATGGCACTTGAACAGCATTCTGGAACGAAAAAATATCGTAAACCGAGGTACCACTGTACTTTGATCCATTCTCTCTAAATGACCAAACCACCTCAACAACCCCTCTTCAGCCCTCTGACAAATACTTTTAGTAACTCCACACCTTTTAGTGTTACTGTTTTTAAATAACAATGCTGATTGAGCAATTCAGAAGAAAAACTGCAGGAATTTATGGAGAAGTTTGGAAATGTGTGTTTAAGAAAGTTGATGGCGAATTCATGAAAGAACAAGGTGATGAAATTAAGAAATATATTGGGAATGAAATATCTGAAATTGGATTGTAAGGAATCAGTATGGAGGTAAGTGAAATGGTGTAGTAAAGAAATGATAAATCACAAATGTCTTGAATCTTCTTCATCTGACCAGTTTTGCTTAAATTTTCTTGTTTTATCAAGTGCAGTAAATTAAATATAAATTGAAAATTTATTCCACTGTAGTAATAGCTTTTGTTTGATTTTGTTACAGAGAATGTGCAGATTGTCCTAGCTCGTGTTGACAGTGGTGACCAAATGGTGAAGGAAGGAGAAGAAATACGTAAAACAAGATACCAGGGCACACCTATGGCAATTTACCGCCACATCCTTATGGCAGAAATCAAACATGCTACTGCAACTCTACCTGCAGTTCGTTCTAATCCTTAGTTTTTTGTATTTGCCCTGCAAAAAAAAAAATGTTAATTTTTAATATTTTGTTCGGTTTTCTTTTGTACACTTTTATAAATGTGCCTCGTTACAAAGGTGACATTTGTAGTTTCCTTCAGCCAGTACTATCTTAGCACATGTCTAAACACTTGCACTATTTCTCACTTTCTCCACCTTGTTTTTTTCTCGAGTTTTTCCCCTTTCTCTCTGCCCTATTTAGGTACATAAATTTTGTTGTTTCTATGCCACGTACTTCTACAGTTTTAATGTCATTCTAATACAACAACCTTTTACTGCTTTTGATTGATCTTTATAAAATATAATCATATAATAAACCAAGTTATTTTTTCAAAATGTTGGTTGCTAAATTGGATCTTTATCCATTACTCAATCCTCTCTTCCAGCATGTCTGCCTTAGAGCATGTTCTTATATTCATGTTAAAAGTACTTGCCTTATAACTTATTGCAACTGAAAATTTCTGTTCTGTACTTATACTCAACTTTCACATTATCAACTCATTGCATGAATTTCTTTAGTCATGTGCAATGTGTGACCATCCATTGCTTGTATCCTATTGTATAGAGTACCATTCTTATCAGGTCAGTTCTTAATAGATTATCCATAGCAAGCAAATAATCAGTTTCCAATCACTCAATTAACAAGAACAGAAAGACCCAGTGAGGATGAGAGATAAGTGGGAGAGAATCAAAAGCAGATTTTTTTATTTTTTTTGCCTTCAATGTCAGTTTTGCAAAGAAGGGTGGACTGCAGGAAACGCATTTGAGTGGAAAATATTGAGTGAAAGTGACAGAGCTTAATGCAGCTGCATAGTAGTTTGGTCACATCTAAAGACTAGTTTCCAAGGTGGCATAGTGTACAGGGAGAGATTAAATTTAATATAGACTTAGGCATGCCTATTATTATTATTCTTTAAACAAATCGGCTGTGTCCCACTGAGGCAGGGTGACCCAAAAGGAAAAACAAAAGTTTCTCCTTTTAAATTTAGTAATACAGCCTCTCCTCACTTAGTGACATACTCGTTTACCGACGATTCAGACTTACGACGGGCTCTCTGACCAGTATGCATACCTAAGAGCTGATTTTCTCTATTCTGTTTATTACAATATAGAGTACACTACTGTATAAACATTTAAAAATATGTCAGAAATGTTATAAATGGTGCAAAGGTGACGTTAAAACAATATCAAAGATGGTTGACACAAACCCACTACCATTATAGTATGCTCCTCACTTATCGACAAATTCAATTCTTGGTGTGGTCTTAGGAACGGAACTCCTTGTTAAGTGAGGAGAGGCTGTACTTTACTATATACTACAAGAGAAGGGGTTACTAGCCCCCTTGCTCCCGGCATTTTAGTCGCCTCTTATGACACGCATGGCTTACGGGGAAAGAATTCTCTTCCACTTCCCTATGGAGAATTCTTATTATTTATTATTATTACAATCAAAACTAAGCGCTAAACCCACAAGGGAAGTCATGCCTATACAGGCGGGCCCCACTTTACAGTGCTTCACTTCACTGTGTTTCACTAATACATCGGTTTTCAATTACAGTGGTCCCTCGACTTTCGGTGATTCCAACTCGATGATTTCGAGTTTTGAACGCTTTTTTCTGTCACTGTTTCCCTCGACTATTGGTCCGTACCAGACCTGTCCGCCTGCCCGCGCTTGCGTGCCTCGCCGCGCAGGACGTCAGTCTAGCATTGTTTACCATTGAGAAAACATTACCCAGCGCACTCTTTCAAACATTTCAAAATATATTTATTTTGTTTATTGCTAGTTTAGTGGTTGTCACTGTGAAATAAGTCACCATGGGTCCAAAGGAGCTTCCTAGTGGCACCCCTGTGGTAAAGAGTGTGAGGAACACCATCGAAGTGAAGAAGGAGATTGTAGAAAAATATGAGTGTGGTGTACGTGTGAGTGAGCTTGCCAGGATGAACAACAAAAACACATCTACTATCACCTCTATCCTGGCAAAGAGAAAAGAAATCAAGGAAGCTAATGTTGCAAAAGGTGTTGACATGTTTGCCAAAAATAGATCGAAAACAGTGGATGAGGTTGAGTTGTTGGGGGTGTGGATCAATGAAAAACAGATAGCGGGTGATAGTATTTCCACGGCGATAATTTGTGAAAAGGCAAGGCAGTTGCACGTAGATCTTGTCAAGACAATGCCTGGAACCAGTGGTGATGCGAGGGATTTTAAAGCCAGAAAAGGCTGGTTTGAGAGATTTAAGAAACATAGTGGCATACACAGTGTTGTGAGGCATGGTGAGGCAGCCAGCTCAGACAAACGTGCAGCTGAAAAATTTGTGCAGGAATTCAAGGGGTTCATAGACACTGAAAAATTTGAACCCCAACAAGTGTTTAATTGTGATGAAACAGGCCTGTTTTGGAAGAAAATGCCAAACAGGACCTTCATTACTCAGGAGGAAAAGGCACTGCCAGGACACAAGCCTATGAAAGACAGGCTTGGACAGGGTGAGGTAGTAACTTCTTCAGAGATTAAGGAAATGTGTTCTGTGTGGACTAAGTTGCAGACATTTGTTGAAAACACCACCCTGAGCAAGCTGAAATAAGCCATCTCTGCAACCAATTCAGTGACAGAGCCATGTTGCACTTCAGGAAAATGTTAGAGGCACCAGAAACAGAGCACTCTGGACAGTTACTTTTCTAGACAGGGGTCTAGTGACTTTCAAGCTGGTCCTAGTGGCATTAAAAGAAAAAGAAGGGAAGTAACCCCAGATAAGGACTTGTTACCTGAAGTCCTTATGGAGGGGGATTCCCCTTCCAAACACTAACCCCTACCCCTGTCCTCCTTCCTATCTTCCAGATGCCAGCAACTCTCTTCAGTAAAGGTAAGTAAATGTTATTTTAAATGTTTAATTATTAATTTATTACTTTATATATCTATTTATCTCCATGGGGAAGTGGAACAGAATTCTTCCTCCGTAAGCCATGCGTGTCGTAAGAAGCGACTAAAATGCAAGGAGCAAGGGGCTAGTAACCCCTTCTCCTGTATATATTACTAAATGTAAAAGGGGAAACTTTCGTTTTTCATTTTGGGCCACCCCGCTTCGGTGGGAAATGGCCGACGTGTTGAAAGAAAAGAAAGATATCTATTTATAATTGTTTTGTATATGTAAAAGTATAGTTAATCTTCACAAAAGGAATTTTTTGTGAATATTTTTGGGTATATGGAACGGATTAATTGTATTTACATTATTTCTTATGGGAAATAAGGTTTCGACTTTCGAGTAATTCGAGTTAAGGTCTAGCTCCTGGAATGGATTATGACCGAAAGTCGAGGGACCACTACTCATTCTTCATTTATTCAGACTTCCTACAATAAATATATTCACCATTCCTTATAAGCTAAAGATGAAAATATTTTAAAGTAATGTGTGCACTGTATATGCATTTTTTAGGCCTAGCTCTATTGCTCACTGAACCCTTTCAGGGTCTGTGCCATAGTACTATGCGTTTGAAGTACGGGTCTGTGCCGTAGTACTACGCCAATATTCTTGTAGCTTCAAATTTAGCAGAAGGTTGGTAGGCCTACATATAAGAGAATGGGTTTGTGCACTCAGTGTGTGCAGTATACAAAAACTAGGAGCACCTGCATTGTATTGTGGGAACGCCATCTCAGTAACCTTTGTTCACCATTGCTCGCAATAAGGAAAACCTCACTCCCCGATTAATTAGGAATATTCTTTTCCCAAGTGATAGTTCTAACATGGATGAAGGTGGAAGTGAAGATGAATTATGTGGTTTTGAGGAGTTAGTGACCGAAAGCAACGCTCAGGATGAGGTAAGAAGTGCCGAAAACCCTGACAACCCTCAGCCATCCACCTCTGGGGCTGGTCCATTTGGTTCACGTTCAGTTGTAACACGACATAAGCGTAAGCTTGCATTTTCCCATGGCCAAGGCTCAGATGTGAGCAGTGGTGATGATAGTGATATTGACTATGATTTCCTAGCTCTCAGTGACCATTCGAGTAATGACAGTACAGAGGATTATAGTGGACAGAGGATTACGAGTGCCCCAACTTACGAGTTTTCTGAGTTATGAGCCGTCGCTCGGTCAATTTTTTGCTTTGAGTTGTGAGCCAAAATCTGAGTTACAAGTGAGCTTCAGATATGCTGCCACTCATAGGAGAAAGGAAATATCAAAAACCTCGATAATAACCAATGTGTAACATCCTTTCAATTTTGATACCACTGGTAGTGTCATCTTGCCAGAATGTTCTATAACGTATGCCCTAAGTAAAGAGAAACAATTCTGGAACATGTGTAATACATGTTCGGCAGGCCGGCTGGTTGGCCGGCGGCTGGCTGATTTGCTTTGGCTGTCTCTATCTATCTCTTCCTACAATAAATATATTCACCATTCACCATTCTCTCTCTGTCTGTCTGTCTCTCTCTCTCTGTGTCTCTCTCTGTCTGTCTGTCTGTCCTCTCTCTCTCTCTCTCTCTCTCTCTCTGTCAATCTCTGTCCCTCTCTCTCTGTCTCTTTCTCTGTCTCTGTCTCTCTCTCTGTCTCTGTCTCTCTGTGTCTCTCTCTCTGCCTCTCTCTCTCTGTCTCTCTCTCTCTCTCTCTGTCAATCTCTCTCTCTCTCTCTCTGTTCCCCTCTCTCTGTCTCTCTCTCTCTGTCTCTCTCTCTGTCTCTCTCTGTCTCTCTCTCTGTCTCTCTGTCTCTCTCTGTCTCTGTCTCTCTCTGTCTCTGTCTCTCTCTGTCTCTGCTCTCTCTCTGTCTCTCTCTCTCTCTCTCTCTCTCTCTCTCTCTCTCTCTCTCTCTCTCTCTCTCTCTTCTCTCTCTCTCTCTCTCTCTCTCTGTCTCTCTGTCTCTCTCTCTCTCTCTGTCTGTCTCTCTGTCCCTCTCTGTCTCTGTCTCTCTCTCTGTCTCTCTCCGTCTCTCTCTCTGTCTCTCTCTCTCTCTCTCTCTGTCTCTCTCTCTGTCTCTTCTCTCTCTCTCTCTCTCTCTCTCTCTCTCTGTCTCTCTCTGTCTCTCTCTCTCTGTCTCTCCTCTGTCTCTCTCTCTCTCTCTGTCTCTCGCTCTCGCTCTCTCTCTCTCTCTCTCTATCTCACAGGTACTCATAAATACAGTTATACATAGTGTAAATTACCTAGGATAACCCAAAAATCCAGACAAAGTGCTATACTATGCTTGTAGATATAACGCATAATAAGCATGACTGGCAAGTAATACACATCTTCATTTGTTCAGGAATCAGACCTGACGACTCTGCATCGTGTGTAATGCCTGTTGGTTAATGAGCAGCTCTCTCTCTGAGACAGAGAGACAGGAAGACAGAAACACAGGCAGTCAGAAAGACAGATAAGCAGAGACAGAGATAAACATAGACAGAGCTAGACAGACAGACAGATAGAAGCAAACAGATAGACATGTTTATTTGTAACAGTGAAAAATAAAGCCAAGGCAGTGCACAATCATCAAATGTCACTCCATGAGTGTCACTCCACTGCCAGTGGAGTGACACTCATCTTACACCGTGCTTCAAGGAGTTTCATATATACTCCAGCATTTCTAAAACATTGCTGGGACCTGATGAAAAAGACAAAAATCATTTCTTATTTATAAATACATTTTTCTTACGTATTTAAAAACCCGTAACAAAAAAAATTTGGGTGTTTTTTAGGGGGATGGAACGGATTAATGGCATTTCAATTAATTTCAATGAGGAAAATTTATTTTATGTACGAGCAAATTGAGTTACGAGCTGGGTCACAGAACGAATTAAACTCATAAGTTCACGTACCACTTTATTCTCTAGTGAAGCGTCGATTTATACAATGCTGTATGCGGTCTGGTAGTGTGCCATATTCTATTCCAAAAGGACAGAGTACATCCCAAAGTACATCCCCTAGCCCTACACCAGGAACAGACAGTGTAAGTGATGATGAAATTGCTACAATTTGGATGGATAATATTCAGCATGTGGCAGTAGGTGGTGGGGGTGCCACATGGGATGCGGCACCAACAGCACCCCTGGCTGGAAGCCAAGCCACTGATTGAGCACATCCATGACCCAGGCCAGCCTCAACCACCCACACACCACAACAACCTGCACAACTACAAGCAGCTGTCAATATCCAATAACCCACCAGCAGACTGCATCAGGGATTGGCAGCAGGGTGCCAATTTTGTTCCCAATTCCCATCAAATTGATGACGCTCAAAGAGGATTCCGGCCATCTTGTACCCTTGGGAACAATACCACTGAACCGGAATGTTTTTAACTATTTTTTTTGATCAGCCCCCTGATGGAAATTATTGTCAGGTAAAGTAACAGATACTTCGATTATACCATGGCAAACACACTTGTTTCACCAGAATCATGACTACACCAGTGGAAGGAGACAACTGTGGCTGAGATGTATCTGTTTCTTTGGCACAATAATGCTTATGCCACATGTGAATAAGCACAGTATCAAATCATACTGGTTCACAGACTGCCTAATCTCAACCCTGGCCTTCAGTGATATCCCAGTGAACTGATTTATCCAACTCTTACATATGCTACACTTATCAGACAAAACAAGGCCTGACAGAAACGACTGGTTATCCAAAATTAGGAATGTGTTTATGTATCAGAAACAAAATTTTGGCATGTATTTGTATCCCTTCAGAAAGCTTGTTATTGATGAGTCTTTGATTTTCTTCAAAGACTCTGACAATACAGCCTCTAATCACTTAACCCTTTGGGGGTCGACAGGTCCTCTCCCAAACTCATTCTCAGGGTCGAAAAGTTTTTGGAAATGATAGAGAATCTTTTTCCAATCATAACGACACCAAAAGTATGAAATTTGATGAAAAACTAACAAACAAAATTATGCTCTCGCAAAGTTATCAGTCTGACGATATTTACGCATTGGCGATTTCGCCCACTTTGAGCCTTATTTTTGGTCAATTCCAATGTTCCAGTCTACTAAAATCATAGCTGTTTCGCTAGAACTCCATTTCTTCTATCGATTGAGTACAAGAAACCGCCCATTTACCAATTTCAACTACCCAAAAAATTGGTCAGAAAATGGCAATTTGGCCAATTTCACACAAATTTCAAACGATGCCAATTTCAAAAGTGGGGTCCAGAATAAACAAGGCAGGCATTCCTGGCACTAAAATAACATCTTCTCTGTTCATTAGTCACGTCTCCAGGCCCCTCTTACATTACTTTTGCTTTCAATTTTGAATTTTTATTCTCACAAAAAATAGAAGATTTACTGTTATATATACAACTGCATCATTGTAAAAACGGTATAAATAATATCAGCGCACTTGTGCAAGAATATTAGACTCGCCAGTTGATGTGTATTGGACACATGGTGTGATTTGTTTACTCTTGAACATCGGCAAAAATCGAACATTTTCGCTACTTTGAGCTCAATTTCAAGGTACTTGTCATCGTCAAACCAATCAAAATCATCTCTATTTCTGTAATATATCTTCCATTCTATCAAATGAGACCAAGAAAACGAGAATACATCAGTAAATACCATACGAAAATAGACTGCAAAGTCACTGTTTTACACCAAAAACACGGTCACTGTTTTTTTCTCATACACTGCATGCTGCAGGATTTTTTTTTTTTATAGTGCACACTTACCACAGATCTATTCTCTCGAATATTGGCCCAAATTTACTGTTCACAGCTTATCTAAGCGAGCTGAGCTCATGGCGACCGACAGTAACTTCAAAGCTACCTTATCTTTATGGCCAATGTACTGTGTATGTGCTTTACACAACAAGAAGCATTTCTTTTATTCGTTGGAACCATACTTAGGGCTAAAAGTGAGCAGGTTATAACAATAAATAAAGAAATTGGAATGACTTATGCAGCAAGTAGTGCCACCAAATAGCAACGGCAGTTTGGTGTGGCGACCCCAGAAATTTGAAATTATGCTAGCCGAAATTAGTGCCGGATTACTGATGGAACAGAGTTACTGATTGCCGGATTAGTGTTGGCCGAACTGTATTAGTTAATACTTTTTGTATGAGTTAGCATTCCTTTTATTATTATTACTGGTGCAATGTGCCACTTTGGGCTCATGCACCATAGGTTGGTCATCCCTTTGGTAAGATATGGTAGTGTAAATGTGTTATCAGGCTTTTTTATGCATTTGAAAGTGAACAAAGGCTTTACAGCAGTAGCCTAACCTGCTGTATAAGCGAGACCCACCTGTAATATGAAAGACCATGACTGCTTCCCTCATGGCACACTGGCACACTCTTAGTTATCAACTTGTTTTTGATGTGTATAACATACACATTTTAGGCCTCTCATACCAGGTTATTTTAAATTTGTGTAACATTTTAGTATTTTTTGTATGTGTGATTAGCATTTATTTTTGAGGGATATTTTTTGTGTATATAGTATACCTTTTTACTGATAAGAGCACTGAATAACCTGACAGGTCAAAATGCTTTCTGATATTAGTGTCTGTCTATTTAAGCCAACTAGATCACATCTTAACTCGCATTTCAGTATTCAGTTCAAGGTAATAATAATCATCCTCATGCTGGGATTTCTGTTTTTGAGAAGACAAAACTTCTTAATTTTGCAAAGTATTAATTATTGTTAAAGGCATGTAAATAGTAGTTAAAATAAATAGATTAGCAAATGTAATAAAAATAGAACGAATTTGTCAACTTATCGCCAAATAGAAACCCAATGGTTTTTGAAAAAATTTCTGTATACTACATTAATGAATAGTTCCTGAAGTTGTATTAAAGACTCGCATACACATCTGCCATCAAATATGGTATAAGTGTAGGTGAGTACAAATAGGAAGGGCATCTATCTTGAGCTCAGCAGATGGAGAATCAATCCTCCACCACATCTTGCACTGAATGATCCACATGAGTTTGGTGCTATTTATTTTATTCTTGCCATGAAATACAGTGCAATCTATATGAAGATTCATTTCTGCAAAGTAGAAAATGTTCTCTTTTGGTTCTTTTTTGCATTAAATTTGATGCAATTCATTAGTTCTTCAAACATATAGCTCATTCCACAAATAATTTGTGTTTTGTAGCCCATATCTAAAAGAGTAAACCTTATTTACTTCCAGGCCCTTGCTAATACTCCAGTAATGAGTTACGACCCTTTGCCACCACCTGACTCCATCTGTGGCTATAATAGACCTCCGTCATCTAATCAGCCAGTGAATAATTCATCAAGTATTTTGGCTTCATTCTTCCGTTCACTTCTACCCAACTACGATCCAAATGCTCCAGAGGTTGGGTGAGTACAGCTGCTGGTACAGTATTCATTTGACTTTAGTAAGAGTTTATAGTTAGAATCATAGAATGAGTGGGGGCTTGAGCCCATGACAAGCAACCCCTGAAACTCCCAAGCCAGTGTGTTAATGACTGGAAAATACCAGCCTAATAAGATTCATCCAGTTGAGTATGGTAGGGCCCCGCTTTACAGTGTTCCTCTAATATGGAAACTTCAAATTATGACCAAAACTTGCTGTATGATCCCTCCCCCCACCTGACTCGCTAATAAGGTCTCCGCATGCCATTCGGTTTCTTTACATTCTCCTTGAGCTCCACTTCTCTCCATTATGTCTGGAAACTTTCCAAAATTTAAAGTGTTTTAAAGTTATTGC
The DNA here is from genome assembly GCA_009830355.1 of Cherax destructor. Lineage (NCBI taxonomy): Eukaryota > Metazoa > Arthropoda > Malacostraca > Decapoda > Parastacidae > Cherax > Cherax destructor. Next base: position 47,409 of record WNWK01011355.1, read on the forward strand.
ATATTTTATATGTACAGTGGTACCTCGAGTTACGAGTTTAATTCGTTTCAGAAGGCTGTTTGAGTGCCGATACCAAACAAATTTGTTCCCACAAGGAATAATGTAAATTTGATTAATCTGTTTCAGACCCCCAAAATTACACTTACAAAAGCACTTACAGAAATCTTTCTTTCTTTCAACACGTCGGCCGTTTCCCACCAAGGCGGGGTGGCCCAAAAGGAAAAACGAAAGTTTCTCCTTTTACATTTAGTAATATACACAGAAGAAGGGTTACTAGCCCTTGCTCCGGCATTTTAATCGCCTCTTACGACACGCATGGCTTACGGAGGAAGAATTCTGTTCCACTTCCCCATGGAGATAAGAGGAAATAAGAACAAGAACTAGTAAGAAAATAGAAGAAAACCCAGAGGGGTGTGTATATATATATATATGCTTGTACATGAATGTCTAGTGTGACCTAAGTGTAAGTAGAAGTAACAAGACATACCTGAAATCATGCATGTTTATGAGACAGAAAAGACACCAGCAATCCTACCATCATGTAAAACAAATACAGGCTTTCGTTTTACACTCACTTGGCAGGACGGTAGTACCTCCCTGGGCAGCTGCTGTCTACCAACCTACTACCTAGGACTTACAGAAATACACTTACATAATTGTTCGAGTTGGGAGGTGCTCGTAAGTCGATGTACCACTGTACTCTGATAATTATACTTATGTGTATCTGTACCTAGATAAACTTACACACTGTGCTGGCATGCAGGTACCCATTAAAATCACTAAGAGTGTCCCTCTAGTCTTGATGCCATATTAATACTAATACATAATAGTAATAATAATCGCTCTGGGGCACATTAAATGTTGTATTTTACATTTATATAGACATTTTCATTAATCCAACTATGATATTTTCTTCAAAATTATATAAGAAACATGTTATATAGCATATAAACATGGTGCATACACCCACAGTAGAATAAATTTCACATAAATATGAGATGTGGTAGCTGGGCGGAGGCAAAGAATTAATTTTCTGTAGTCCAACACCAGAGAAAATGTGTATTACTGAACGTTTGACCAAGTGACTTCCCTTACGCCTTCAGGTTTGTTTACAATTCTCAGCATGACTTCTCATTACTTCTCTCAATTATGATGGCATCTAAGGGTAGTTATTAGAAATTATTAATCCGTTAACGGTCCACACGTATATATACGTTAGTACTGCTACTGCCCCAAACATATATTTACATTTTATTTTTCCTGCCTTCAAATTTGGCACGATTGGCCTGAGATGCCTGGTCAGCATAGAATGGGTCTTAGCCCTTGGTGTGCGCTGCATTAAAAAAATCTGGGACCACTTAGTATGTTGTGGGAGCACCAGTTCAATTAAGCGCTAGCTTGAGCAAACCGTGCGGCAAACACATGGGATTCACTGATGTCGTGTAGTATTAACTCTCCCATTTTAAGTGGAAAGTGATGTTGACCCCGAGTTTAGTGGCTCTGAGGTGGATATGGCCATAAGTGGTCGAGGAAATATCAAAAACCTTGATAATAACCCATGTGCAACATCCTTTTAGAATGTCTTGCAACCTATGCCTGTCTATCTGTCTCTGTCTATCTCTATCTGACTCTGTCTATCTCACAGGTACACAAATACAATTATACATAGTGTAAATTTCCTAGGATAACCCAAAAAATCCAGACAAAGTGCTTCTAGATATAATGTGTAAACATGACTGGCAAATACGCATTTACACTTGCTCAGGAACCAGACGTGTTGGTTCAGGAGTGGATCTCTCTGAGATGGAAGAGCTAGTTGCTAGATGGACAGACAGATAGACAGAGAGCTTGAGAGACACAGAGCTAGCTTGACAGACAGACAGATAGAGAGCTTGGCAGACAGACAGATAGAGAGCTTGGCAGACAGACAGATAAAGAGCTTGGCAGACAGACAGATAGAGAGCTTGGCAGACAGACAGATAGAGAGCTTGGCAGACAGACAGATAAAGAGCTTGGCAGATAGACTGATAGAGAGCTTGGCAGACAGACAGATAGAGAGTTTGGCAGACAGACAGACAGATAGGTAGAGTTTGACAGACAGACAGATAGGTAGTTTGACAGACAGACAGATAGGTAGAGTTTGACAGACACAGATAGGTAGAGTTTATAATAATAATAATAATAATAATAGTTTATTTGGACATGATACAAAGAATTACATTTGGTTATTGAGATTACATGAGGTGTACATGTCAAAAGCCCCTAGTATGCAGGGCATTTTGGGCAGACTTAAAATTAACTTAAAACTAAATTGTAAGAATTTTTGTAGATAGTATACAATGAGTAAAGGTGAGTATTTAAGCTATGAAATTTGGCAGACAGACAGACAGAAGGTAGAGTTTGCGACAGACAGATGGAGTTTTTCAGACAGACAGATAGGAGAGTTTTCAGACACAGATAG
>WNWK01011355.1:49969-64941 GCA_009830355.1 Cherax destructor
GGGGGCAATGTGGCAGATGTTGCAGGTGTATGGAATAGGAGGAAGGTTACTGAAAGCAGTGAAGAGTTTTTATGAGGATAGTGAGGCTCAGGTTAGAGTGTGTAGGAGAGAAGGGACTATTTCCCAGTAAAGTGGGCCTTAGACAAGGATGTGTGATGTCACCGTGGTTGTTCAATATATTTATAGATGGGGTTGAAAGAGAAGTGAATGCGAGGGTCTTGGCAAGAGGTGTTGGGCTAAAAGATAAAGAAGCAAATACAAAGTGGGAGTTGTCACAGTTGCTTTTTGCTGATGACACTGTGCTTTTGGGAGATTCTGAAGAGAAGCTGCAGAGGTTGGTGGATGAATTTGGTAGGGTGTGTAAAAGAAGAAAATTGAAAGTGAATATAGGAAAGAGTAAGGTGATGAGGATAACAAAAAGAATAGGTGACGAAAGATTGGATATCAGATTGGAGGGAGAGAGTATGGAGGAGGTGAATGTATTCAGATATTTGGGAGTGGACATGTCGGCAGATGGGTCTATGAAGGATGAGGTGAATCATAGAATTGATGAGGGAAAAGGGTGAGTGGAGCATTTGAGTCTGTGGAGACAAAGAACCTTGTCCATGGAAGTAAAGAGGGAATGTATGAGAGTATAGTTATACCAACGCTCTTATATGGGTGTGAAGCATGGGTGATGAATGTTGCAACGAGGAGAAGGCTGGAGGCAGTGGAGATGTCATGTCTGAGGTCAATGTGTGGTGTGAATATAATGCAGAGAATTCGGAGTTTGGAAATTAGGAGGAGGTGCGGATTCCAAAACGATTGTCCAGAGAGCTGAGGGAGGGGTTGTTGAGGTGGTTTGGACATGTAGAGAGAATGGAACGAGACAGAGTGACTTCGAGAGTGTATAAATCTGTAGTGGAGGGAAGGCGGGGTAGGGGTCGGCCTAGGAAAGGTTGGAGGGAGGGGTAAGGAAGTTTTGTGTGCGAGGGCTTGGACTTCCAGCAAGCATGGGGAGCGTATTTGATAGGAGTGAATGGAGGCATATGGTTTTAATACTTGACGTGCTGTTGGAGTGTGAGCAAAGTAACATTTATGAAGGGATTCAGGAAACGGCAGGCCGGACTTGAGTTCTGGAGATGGGAAGTACAGTGCCGGCACTCTAAAGGAGGGGTGTTAATGTTGCAGTTTTATAACTGTAGTGTAAAGCACCCTTCTGGCAAGACAGTGATGGAGTGAATGATGATGAAAGTTTTTCTTTTCGGGCCACCCTGCCTTGGTGGGAATCGGCCGATGTGTTAATAAAAATAAAAAATAGTACGTCAATAACCCCAGGGCGTAAACCGTACTAGTACGACCAAAATCCCGAAAGGGTTAACCCTTTGGGGGTCCAAAGGTCCTTGGAATTTCAAAAAAAAAAAAAAAAATTATGATGAAATGATAAGAGAATATTTTTCCGATCATAACGCCACAAAAATATTAAATTTGATTGAAAACTAACGGAATTATGCTTTCACGAAGTTAGCGGTATCCATGACATTTACGCATCGCCGATTTCGCCCACTTTGAGCCCTATTTTCAGCAAATTCCAGTGTTTCAGTCTACTAAAATTATAGCTATTTCACTATTACTCCATTTCTTCTATCGATTGAGTACAAGAAACCGCCTATTTACCAATTTCAACTACCCAAAATAGTGAGTCAGAAAATGGCAATTTCACACAAATTTCAAAGGATGACAATTTCAAAATAGGGTCCATAATAAACAAGGCAGACATTCCTGGCACAAAAATAACATTTTCTCTGTCCATTAGTCATGTCTCCAGGTCCCTCTTACATTACTTTTGCTTTCCATTTTGAATTTTTATTCTCACAAAAAATAGAAGATTTACTGTTATGTATACAACTGCATCATTGTAAAAATGGTATAAATAATATCAGCGCACTTGTGCAAGATTATTAGATTCTCCATTTTATGTGTATTGGATGCATGGTGTGATTTATTTACTCTTGAACATTGGCCAAAATCGAACATTTTCACTACTTTGTGCTCAGTTTCAAGGTACTTGTCATCGTGAAACCAGTCAAAATTATCTCTATTTATGTAATATATCATCCATTCTATAAAATGAGACTAAGAAAACGAGAATACAAGCATAAATTCCATACGAAAATAGACTGCAAAGTCGCTGTTTTAAACCAAAAACACGGTCAGTTTTTTTTTTCCTCATTATGCACTGTGTGGTGCAGGAATTTTTTTATACTGCGCACACTGACTGCACAGACCCATTCTATCACATCTAGGCCTAACAGCCTGTTTCTGCTTGATTTGAGGGCGCTAGAATTTAGGCGTACTAGTACGTCAATAACCCCAGGGCGTAAGCCGTACTAGTACGACCAAAACCCTAAAAGGGTAAAGACTACAAATATTTTAAGGTAAGTAATGAATGTACCATGTATGTCTTTTACTTTTTATTGTTTTTTAATGCCTAGTTCTACTGTTAGCTTAATACAGTGGTACCTCGACTTACGATATTTTTTCATTCCAGAATGCTGTTCAAGTGCCATTACCAAACGAATTTATCCCCATAAGGAATGATGTAAAATAGACTAGTCCTTTTAGACCCCCAAAATTACTTACAAAAGCATTTAAAAAAATAAACTTACATAAAAGGGTGAGTTTGGGGACCATCGTAAGTCGAGGTACCACTGTACATGTTAGTGTAAACTTGTTATCTGGCATTTATAAGTGGAAAAAATGGTGTTCCGCTTTACGGCGATTTCCGCTTTATGACAATTTCCACTTTAAGGTGGTAGCCTGGAACCTAACCTGCCGTATAAGTGGGGCCCTACTGTATATTTCTATACACTATAGGAAGATTAGTATAGGCCTCACTATGTATGGCTGGTGTGATATTTATTTGCATTTGTGTTAGTTGTGATTATGTGAATTTAAAGGTAATTTTGTGTGTGTTTTTTACTGAATGTTGTGTATTTGTCACACTGATAATTAAATCATGTTTGAAAGTGTATGTAGTGTAAATATTATGCAGAGAGTTCGGAATGTAGAAATTGCAAGACAGTGTGGGGGTCACCAAGGGCATAATTCAGAGGGCTAAGGAGGGGTTGCTGAGGTGGTTTGGGTATTTAGAGAGGATGGAAAAGAATGGGATGATGGTGTATAAATCTGTAGTGGAGAAAGGAAGATGGGGTAAAGAGGTTTTGAGTTCTAGGCACTTTAGCATCCAGCAGGTTTGTGAAAGCATGTTAGATAAGAGTAAATGGAGACAAGTGATTTTTATGGCCTGACGTTATGTTGGAGTGTGAACAGTAACATTCATGAAGGGATTCAGGGAAATGGGTTAGTTATATATTTTATTAATATATACAGTACATACTGGCATATATTTTATTTGTTTATACTAATATATTTGCATTGACTTATTTTAGGACTGAGGAAGGCGCTGCAGCACTAGAGGAAGCAGGAGCAGAGGAAGAAGTACGAGCTGTTGGAGACCTCAGAGCTTCAGTCAACACACTCCTGGATGCTATGCGTGATCTTCTATCAAATATACACCTCCCTGAACCACCAGGAAATGAAGCTGACATGTCAGAGGAAGAAAATAATGAATGGGACTGAGTTGTAGAAAAAATTATAAATTTACTACTGTATATCGGGAAAAAGGAAAAAATAAGAGATACGGATTGATTCACAAATACCCTGGGACTTGACATTAGATTGCAATGTAGATTGTCTTGTATAGATTGTCTCATACAGTATAGTGTCAATTAATATGGAATTTAAATTGTTTATACTGTATTTAATTTTTTTTTTTTTTTTTTTAAAGTAGTGTAGCTAATAAGTATATATTGATTCACATATTTATTATCACACATGTACAGTACTTAGAATGAAATCCTGACATTGTTTTTTCTACACATTTTATATCTAATTTTTTAACACGTTTACAGTTTTAAGGTCCCTATATGAATGGACTCTTTCAAGAGCAAAACTAACCACACTTGACTTTGTCCATAATAAAACAATAATTGCTACATAGCCTTGTCATGTCATGTACAGATAATCACTGTTAAAGATGTTTAAGATTAAAAGATGGTTTCATTTTGACTTTAAGACTCCTGGTACCTTTATAGCAGAATTAATGATCTCGATGGTTACAAGTGGATAGTTAGAGTTTATTGCCAGCAAATACAAGAGAAGCCCAGGATGAGACCACCAGTGCCTAACACCCTACTATCTTCAAATCTTTTCAAATTTGGTATAGAAGGTTATCTTCTATTAACCTTAGCTCAGTTTGACCTATAGGTCATTTTGAGGTGACAGGACAATAAGCATTTCTTTGGAGCATCATAACTTGTGTAATAATTATCATTTCCTTTTAAAACTATACATATTTTAAATTGATAGATTATAAAGACTCCATTGTTGTAGGTTTTGATTCTCCTTTGTCAAAAATTTACTTTTTATTTTTTTAATTTTAATATACCGGCTGTCTCCCACCAAAGTAGGGTGACCCAAAAAAGAAGAAACACTTTCATCATCACTTACTCCATCACTGTCTTGCCAGAGACATGCCAGTACTACAGTTCAAATACCCCTCCAAACTGTTATATCCCCACCCCTCCTTCAGAGTTCAGACATTGTATTTCCCATCTCCTGGACTCAAGACCAGCTGGGTTTTTTATTTTTTTAATCCCTCATAAATATTACCTTGCTCACACTTCAACAGCACGTCAAGTCATAAAAACCACATATCTCCACTCATATCTTACATACTCGCACATGCCTGTTGGATGACCAAGCCTATGGTATATAAAACCTTTACCCCCTCAACTTTTCTAGGGTGACCCCTACCCCATCTTCCCTCCATTACAGATTTATACACATTCCAACTCATCCAATTTTGCTTTGTCCAAACCACCTAACAAGCCTTCCTCAACCCTCTGGATAATATCTTTAGTAACTCCACACCTCTTCCTAATCCCCAAACTATGAATTCTCTGCTTAATATTCACCCCACACATTGCCCTCAGACATGACATCTTCACTGCCTCCAGCCTCCTCCTCACTGCCACATTCATAACCCATGCTTCACACCCATATAAGTGTGTTAGTATCACTATATTCTCATACATTCCCCCTTTTGTCTCCATGGATAATGTTCTTTGTCACCACTCTTGCTTCACACACGGAGGGCCCAGGTTCGATTCCTGGCAGGTGGAAGCATTCAGACGCGTTTCCTTACACCTGTTGTCCAGTTCACCTAGCAGCAAATAGGTACCTGGGTGTTAGTCAACTGGTGTGGGTCACATCCTGGGAGACAAGATTGAGGACCCTAATGGAAATAAGACAGATAGTCCTCGATGACGCACTGACTTTCTTGGGTTATCCTGGGTGGCTAACCCTCCAGGGTTAAAAATCCGAACGAAATCTTATCTGCTACTCAGGAAATTAAAACTAATCTGGAGGTTACTTTGAGGAAATACCATTGTTTAAAAGCACCACTGATAGTAGTAATAAATATGGCAGTTCAATAAGCAGGAAGCTATAACATATCTGCCACATTGGCACATGCTTCTTGAATACTTATTGCCCTGCCCACCTCAGGACAGTCATAAGGTGACCACAACAGTTCAACTTGGCTGACATCACTACAACTCGGCTTACCTCGCATGTACCTTTCTCTATATTAACTTATGTTTCTCATGCCCAATATATGTTTGGAGTACACAGTCCCAAATAAAAAATACACTATGTATATCCAAAAATTGTCGTATCTGAGAGCCTCTGCAAAGACAGTGATTATGTATGAGTGAGGTGAAAGTGTTGAATGATGATGAAAGTATTTTCTTTTTGGGGATTTTCTTTCTTTTTGGGTCACCCTGCCTTGGTGGGAGACGGCCAACTCTAAAAAAATCCATAACATGTTGTACTTTGTCTTTAACCACAACATAATCTCTGGGGTATCACGTGGCACAAAAATTGGTGTATTATCTACAAGAAATAGCAATAATAAACTGTATATATGTACATGTTTCTCTTACTAATAACTCCCAAACTGTTATTTCAGTGTCTGTCCTGTATATGTACGGCTTGAGAGCCAGTGTTGGTCCCATATTTATACGCCAAAATTTTAGCGCCTTCAAATCTGGTGGAAAAAAGCTGGTAGGCCTACATATGAAAGAATGGGTCTGCGTGGTCAGTGCGAGCAGTATAAAAAAAATCCTGCAGCACACAGTGCATAATGAGAAGAAAAAATCTCCGACCCTGTTTTTGGTTTAAAACAGCGACTTTGCAGTTTATTTTTGTATGGTATTTATGGTTGTATTCTCATTTTCTTGGTCTCATTTGATAGAATGGAAGATATATTACAGAAATAGAGATGATATTGATTGGTTTGACGATGAAATTGAGCTCAAAGTAGCGGAAATGTTCAATATTTGCCGATGTTCAAGAGTAAACAAATCACGCCATGCATCCAATACATGTCAACTGGTGAGTAGTATTCTTAAACAAGTGCGCTGATATTATATCATTTTAACAATAATGCACTGTATAACCCCTGTGGTTTAGCGCTTCTATTTGATTATAATAATAATAATAACAATAATGCAGTAGTCTGCATAACAGTAAATCTTGTACAGTGGACCCCCGAGTAACGAGCAAAATTCATTCCAGAAGCCTGCTCAAGTGCCATTACCGAACGAATTTACTTTCTTAAAAAATAATGTCAAGTAGGTTAGTCCATTTCAGACCCCCAAAAATACACTTACAAAAGCACTTACAATATTATACTTACATAATTGTACGATTTTCGGGGTGCTCGTAACTCGGGGGTCCACTGTACTTATTGTGAGAAAAATTCAAAATGGAAAGCAAGAGTAATATAAGAGGGGCCTGGAGAGGCAACTAATGAACAGAGAAAATGTTATTTTAGTGCCATTAATGTGTCTTGATAATTCTGAACCCTATTTTGAAATTGGTATCTTATGAAATTTGTGTGAAATTGGCCAAATTGCCAATTTCCGACTACTTTATTGGGTAGTTAAAAATGGTAAATGGGCGGTTTCTTGTACTCAATCTGATGCACATTGCCTTCACTATTATGTTCGCTCTCATGACCTCCGCAATCCTTCCATGTATAGGATTGTCACAGATATTAGTAAACACACTTTATTTGTTCGTCGCCCCTGTTTACTTCGTCCCTTTCTCTTCGCTTACATTCGCTTTTGTCTACTTTTCAGCTACCACCTTTCTATGTTCATGTGGCATCTCCCTTTCCCCTACCCCTTGGGAAGTTCCTGCTGTCCGTGTCTGTTCTTTTCCACTGCCATGCACGAAAGCCCAACTGCCTACGGCGGCTTCTCGCTCTCTTTTTCTAGACCACTTTCGCTCTCATTCCCATGCCATCGCAGTGTACACCGATAGTTCCAAGTCTTCTGACGGCGTCGGATTCGCAGCAGTGTTCCCGGACAGCGTCGTGCGAGGTCATCTATTATCCTCGGCTAGCATTTTTATGGCTGAATTGTATGCCATTCTTGTAGCACTTATCCGTACTGCATCTATGCCTGTGTCACCATTTGTGGTTGTTTCAGACTCCCTTAGTGCTTTACAGGCTATCCAAAAATTTGATACACCTCACCCCTAGTTCTTCGTATCTAATTTTGGTTATGCCGTATCTCTAGCAAACACAAAGATATTGTTTTTTGTTGGGTCCCTGGTCATGTTGACGTACAGGGCAATGAACAGGCAGACACTGCTGCGCAGTCAGCAGTACATGACCTTCCAGTTTCATATAGAGGTGTTCCATTCACAGACTATTTTGCTGTCATTGCTACTCACCTTCGCACCCGTTGGCAACAATGTTGGTCTGACCTGCTACATAACAAACTTCATTCTATTAAACCAAGTATAGGTTTCTGGCCTTCTTGTCACCAATGTTGATGTTGGGAAACTACTCTCTCCCGTTTTCGCATCAGCCACACTTGTCTTACTCATGGGTATCTCATGGAGAGGCTCCCTGTCCCTCTGAGCATTGTCAGGTTCCAGTATCTGTTCGGCATATTCTGTTGGACTGCCCACTCTATCAACGAGCACACAGAATTTACCTCCAACATCGTCTTCGCTCTGATTCCCTTTCTTTACCTTCCCTTCTTGCTGATGGGCCCTCCTTTAATTCTGACTCTCTCATTGACTTTTTGACAACAACTGATTTACTACACAAACTCTAAAGATTATGCCTCTAGCACTCCCCTCAGTCCCTTCTACCTCAATCTCTTGCTACCCTCTATCCCTGCACTATCCACTGCCCCACTGCACTCTATAACCTACTAATCATCCCTCTCCCTCTTACTACCCATTCTCCCTGCATCCTGCCCTGCCCCGCTGCGCTGTATGACCCTTGTGGTTTAGTGCTTCTTTTGATTATAATAATAATAATCATTGTACTCAATCGATAGAACTAATGGAGTTCTAGCGAAATAGCTATGATTTTAGTCGACTGGAACAATGGAATTAGCCAAAAATAGGGCTCAAGTGGGCGAAATCCCCGAAGTGTAAATATCGCCTATATCGCTAACTTCGCGAAATTGTAATTTTGCAAGTATTCCATCAAATTTCGTACTTTTGGTGTCATTACCATTGGGAAAAGATTCTCTTATTTCATAAGAAAAAATCAATTTTTTTTTTTCGACCCTTTGAGGTCCAGAGGCTAAATCTCAGAGTGACAGCCAGGGTCCAAGAATTTTCAAAAAAAAATTTGGTTATTTTTTCTTATGAAATGGTAGAGAATTTTTTTCTGAAAGTAATTAAACAAAAAGTGTGAAATTTGATGGAAATTTGACAAAATTACGCTCGCGAATTTTGATGTTTCAGCAATATTTACACATCGGTGATTTTGCTGAGTTTGACTCCCATTTTAGGGCAATTACATTATTCCAGTCGACCAAATTCTTAGCTATATTTCGCTAGTATTACTTTTATTTTATCGATTGAGCACAAGAAATTGCCCCATCAACTGTTTCAACTATCCAATAAAGTGATCAGAAATTGGTAATTTGGCCAATTTAACACAAAGTTCAAAATATTCCAATTTCAAAATAGGGTCCAGAATAAACAATGCAGGCATTCCTGGCACTAAACTAACATTTCCTCCGTTCATTAGTTATGTTTTAAGGCTTTACAATCGAATTCCATTTTTATTTTTTTTTCACATAATGAATTTGTATTCACACCAAAAATAGAAGATTTACTGTTATGTAATATTGTAATAATTGTATAAATAATATCACCACATTCGTGAATGTATATTAGACCCACCAGCTGACGCGTTTTAGACTCATGACTGTATGACCCCTGTGGTTTAGCACTTCTTTTGATTATAATTTAGACTCATGATGACATTTGTTTACTCTTGAACATTGACAAAAATTGAACATTTCCACTACTTTGAGCTCAGTTTCATGCCATTTTCAATACTAAAACCAATCAAAATCATCTCTATTTCTGTAATATATCTTCCATTCTATCAAATGAGACCAAGAAGTCACGAATACAACTGTAAAAACATACGAATGAACACTGCAAAGTCGCTGTTTTAATCCAAAATTACAGTCGCAGTTTTTTCTCTCATTATGCACTGCGTGCTGCAGGATTTGTTTTATGTGGTGCACACTTACCACATAGATGTATTCTCTCGTATCTAGGCCCAAATTTACCGTTCACAGTATCTAAGTGAGCTGAGCTTATGGAGTAGATCTATGGTTTGGAACCTGGCTTCAAAGCCGTAGACCTACGGGACGGACCCTGAAAGGGTTAAGGATCGGGGGTCTCGATCCTGAAAGGGTTAATAATATACATGAATTTTTTTTTTTTTTTCAACAAGTCGGCTGTCTCCCACCGAGGCAGGGTGACCCAAAAAGAAAGAAAATCTCCAAAAAGAAAATACTTTCATAATCATTCAACACTTTCACCACACTCATACATAATCACTGTCTTTGCAGAGGAGCTCAGATACGACAGCTGAGAATTGTCCCTCCCAGCTGTCACTATCCCAGACCCCTCCTTTAAAGTGCAGGCATTGTACTTCCCATTTCCAGGACTCAAGTCCAATTAAATCAATTAACTGGTTTCCCTGAATCCCTTCACAAAATGTTACCCTGCTCACACTCCAACAGATCGTCATGTCCCAAAAACCATCCGTCTCCATTCACTCCTATCTAACACGCTCACATATGCTTGTTGGAAGTCCAAGCCCCTCGCCCACAATACCTCCTTTACCCCTTCCCTCCAACCTTTTCTAGGACGACCCCTACCCCGCCTTCCTTCCCCTACAGATTTATACGCTCTCCAAGTCATTCTACTTTGATCCATTCTCTCTAAATGACCAAACCACCTCAACAACCCTCTTCAGCCCTCTGACAAATACTTTTAGTAACTCCACACCTTCTCCTAATTTCCACATTCCGAATTTTCTGCATAATATTTACACCACACATTGCCCTTAGACAGGACATCTCCACTGCCTCCAGCCTCCTCCTCGCTGCAGCATTTGCAACCCATGCTTCACACCCATATAAGAGTGTTGGTACCACTATACTTTCGTACATTCCCTTTTTTGCCTCCATGGATAACATTTTTTGTCTCCATAGATACCTCAACGCAACACTCACCTTTTTTCCTTCATCAATTCTATGGTTAACCTCATCTTTCATAAACCCATCCACTGACACGTCAACTCCCAAATATCTGAAAACATTTACTTCTTCCATAATCCCTCTCTCCAATGTGATATCCAATTTTTCTTTATTTAAATCATTTGATACCCTCATCACCTTACTCTTATCTATGTTCACTTTTAACTTTCTACCTTTACACACTCTCCCAAACTCGTCCACTAACCTTTGCAACTTTTCTTTAGAATCTCCCATAAGCACAGTATCATCAGCAAAAAGTAACTGTGTCAACTCCCATTTTGCATTTAATTCTCCATAATTTAATCCCACCCCTCTCCCCAACACCCTAGCATTTACTTCTTTACAACCCCATCTATAAATATATTAAACAACCATGGTGACATTACACATCCCTGTCTAAGACCTACTTTTACCGGGAAGTAATCTCCCTCTTTCCTACACACCCTAACCTGAGCCTCACTATCCTCATAAAAACTCTTTACAGCCTTCAGTAACTTACTACCTATTCCATACACTTGCAACATTTGCCACATTGCTCCCCTATCCACTCTATCAAATGCCTTTTCTAAATCCATAAATGCAATAAAAACTTCTCTACCTTTATCTAAATACTGTTCACATATATGCTTCACTGTAAACACTTGATCTACACATCCCCTACCCACTCTAAAGCCTCCTTGCTCATCTGCAATCCTACTCTCTGTCTTACCTCTAATTCTTTCAATAATAACCCTGCCATACACTTTACCTGGTATACTCAGTAAACTTATTCCCCTATAATTTTTACACTCTCTTTTATCCCCTTCCCTTTATATAAAGGAACTATACATGCTCTCTGCCAATCCCTAGGTACCTTCCCCACTTTCATACATTTATTAAACAAAAATACCAACCACTCCAGCACTATATCCCCCTGCTTTTAACATTTCTGTCATGATTCAGTCAATTCCAGCTGCTTTACCCCTTTCATTCTACATAATGCCTCACGCACCTCCCCACACTCATCCTGCTCTTCTTCACTCCTAAACGATGTTGTACCTCCCTGGCCAGTACATGAAATTACCGCCTCCCTTTTTCATCGACATTTAAAAGTTCCTCAAAATATTCCTGCCATCTACCCAATACCTCCAGCTCCCCATCTACTAACTCCCTGCTCTGTTTTTAACTGACAAATCCATTCGTTCCTAGGCTTTCTTACCTTGTTTATCTCACTCCAAAAATTTTCTTGTTTTCAGCAAAATTTCTTGACAGAGCCTCTCCCATTCTTTCATCCGCTCTTCTTTGCACTCTCTCACCACTCTCTTCACCTTTCTTTTACTCTCCATATACTCTGCTCTTCTATTAACACTTCTGTTTTGTAAAACCTCTCATAAGCTACCTTTTCTCTTTTATCACACCCTTTACTTCTTCATTCCACCACTCACTCCTCTTTCCTCCTGCACCCACCCTCCTATAGCCACAAACATCTGCCCCACATTCTAATACTGCATTTTTAAAACTATCCCAACTCTCTTCTACCCCCCCACTACTCATACTTGCACTAGCCCACCTTTCTGCCAATAGTTGCTATATCTCACCCTAACTTCCTCCTCCCTTAGTTTATACACTTTTACCTCTCTCTACTTGCTGTTGCCATTTTCTTTTTGTCCCATCTACCTTTTACTCTAACTGTAGCTACAACCAAATAATGATCTGATATATCCGTTGCCCCTCTATAAACATGTACATCCTGAAGCCTACCCATCAACCTTTTATCCACCAATACATAATCCAACAAACTACTTTCCTTACGTGCTATATCATACCTTGTATATTTATTTATCCTCTTTTTCATAAAATATGTATTACTTATTACCAAACCTCTTTCTACACATAGCTCAATTAATGGTTCCCCATTTACATTTACCCTGGCACCCCAAATTTACCTACTACTCCCTCCACAACATTTTTACCCACTTTAGCATTTAGATCCCCAACCACAATTACTCTCTCACTTGGTTCAAAACTCCCACACACTCCGCTCAACATTTCCCAAAATCTCTCTCTCCTCTACACTTCTCTCTTCTCCAGGTGCATAAACACTTACTATAACCCACTTTTCACATCCAACCTTTATTTTACTCCACACAATCCTTGAATTTATACATTTATATTCCTTCTTTACCTGCCATAACTGATTATTCAACATTATTGCCACTCCTTCTTTAGCTCTAACTCTTTGAAACCCTGACCTAATTCCATTTATTTCTCCCCACTGAAACTCTCCTACCCCCTTCAGCTTTGTCTCGCTTAAAGCCAGGACATCCAGCTTCTTTTCATTCATAACATCTACAATCATCTCTTTCTTATCATTCGCACAACATCCACGCACATTCAAACATCCCACTTTGACGGTTTTCTTCTTTTTCTTTTTAGTAAGCTATACAGGAAAAGGGGTTACTAGCCCATTGTTCCCGGCATCTTTAGTTAAAAATTTTGAGGTAACCCAGAGATCATACATTGACCTCTAGACTAGGTCAGTAAGTCAAACATAATTTAGTGAAATCCTTTTAGTCTGCAGATTCCAACTGTGTATAGTTTAAGAGGTATATAATGGTTATTAAAGGGGTTTGGAATATTGGCTGTTTGGAGTGACATCTAAACTGTCATATCTGGGCACCTCTGCAAAGACAGTGATTATGTGTGAATGATGGTAAAAGTGTTGAATGATGGTAAAAGTGTTGAATGATGGTGAAAGTGTTTCTTTCTTTTTTGGGTAACCTGCTTTGGTGGGAGACCGCCGGTGTGTTAAAAAAAAATGTTTATTGAACTGTAGTATTGGCACACTTCTGGCAAGACAGTGATCAGTGATTGTGTGAGTAATGAAAGTGTTTATTCTTTTTCAGGTCACCTGCCTCGGTGGGAGAGGGCCAATGTGTTAAAAAAAAAAAAAGTCATTACTCAAGTTTTGATGTTTCAAAGTGTTTATTATCATGTGACCTCAAAATGACCACAATCATAATTGTTGATCTATAGGTCAGACTAATAATAGTGAATATCAAATCTGATGAGATTTGGAGAGTATTGTAAAAATGTGTTAAATCCCAAAAAATATTGGTGGTTTATGTCCAAGGACCACTACACTTTACAGTATCATTGGCAAGACAGAAAAACATGCTTAATATAATGGTAACATTATTGCAATTTTTCTATTTAGCCTCTTAACTGTCTAAACATTGATCTACATTCTCTCACCCAGCACTCCGAATATTTTGAAAAAAATCTTTATTAAATAAAAATTTTAGGGTCAGTACTTGCCGATATAAGACTGCAAAGTTGGCACTTGATGCTCACGCAACAGCTGCATGGAGTCCTGCCGCTTGCAGTTGTCATTATACCTTTTTTTTTTCTCTTTTTTTATTTATATAATTTTTATGTTCTGATAATTACAATTTGTAGTAGTTCTTGTGATTTCATAGCCAATCTTTGTTCTGACACTAATACAGTGGACCCCGAGTTTCGTAAAAACTTCATTCAGAAGCCTGCTCAAGTGCCATTCGACAATTTACTCCTTAATTAAGAAAAATGTCAAGTAGGTTAGTCCATTTCAGACCCCAAAATACACTTACAAAAGCACTTACAATATTATACTTACATAATTGTATGATTTCCGGGGTTTACGAAACTCGGGGGTCCACTGTATTAGGTACTGAAATAGTACTCAAATAGTCACAAACACACTGACAGGTGATCATTTTCAACTGCCTTGGTCACCCTCCAAACTTTCCTCAGCACTGGTGAACATCCCTACAGATGGATCGAAAAAACTGGAACCTACCTCCGCATGAATCAGATACGTACATGTTCTATGTCAAGTAAGTAAAGTAAGTAAAGTAAAGTAAAGTAAATTTTATTTCATTGCAGATTACATAGATATTGGTAGTTACAATGTAAATTGAGTGCAAGGAGAGCCACTGACATGCCATGGCATTAGGGGCAGCTTAATCTAGTAACTTAAAGACTATGTACTTAATATTAGAGAAATTTATTGAGTTTATTCTAGTTAAAAATTGTTTTCAAAATTACAATATGATGAAATTTTACTGTTTAAATTATTATATGATGATAAAAGATTGTTACAGGTGTTTAGATTCTCGAATGGTAATATGGAATTGAGATTATCTTAAGGAAAATAACATTGAGCATTTTTGACATTAACTTATAATATGAGTATTTAGTTTTGATTGAGTAGGAGGTAACATAATAGTAACATATTATTAAAAATTGAGATTATCG